>PVLC010006563.1:0-68563 GCA_004027655.1 Graphiurus murinus | reverse complement strand
TTTTTTTTTTTTTTTGGTTTTTTTTTGGCGGTACTGGGGATTGAACTCAGGGGCATTCTACCTCCGAGCTACACCCCCAGCCCTATTTTTTCTTCTTTATTTTGAAACCGAGTCTCACTAAGTTGCGGAGTGCCTCACTAGGTAGCTGAGGCTGGCCGCGAACCCGGATCCTCCGGTCTCAGCCTCCCGAATGCTGGGATTACAAGCGTGCGCCACCACGCCCGGCTTGTATCACACATTTCTATTGAGACTTCTGGTGGACTTGCTATTACCACCTCAATGATACAAACACTGACACCCTTTCCCAGAAACTTCTATTCTCAGAAGGCTAAAGGTTATTATTTTCTTTCCCACAAATGACAAATTAGGCCATGAACTTAATGCCATGTTTTAAATTTTAGAACTGAAAAATTGAGGTAAGAATGGAAAGGCTTAATAAATTATTAAATTTCTCAGCCTACAAATTGCATCTCTGAATTTTTGCTTTGTATATTCTCATCTAAGTAACAGGGAATCAGGGAATTCTGTATTTTATTTTATTTTTCTCTTCAAACTAAGGTACATCCAAAGAGAGATAAAGATAAAACCCTGATATACATGTAACTATTATTTTGTTCTTGTTATATTATGTTAACATTTTTCTGTTGTGCTCATAGTATGGCATACAATGCGTTCCCTTAAAACAATTCTAAAGTAGTAATATTAAGATTATAACAAAATCTCAAATTGCATCTCATATGACTCAATGAATTTCATATGAAGTGAAACACTCAATGATAAGTGTTCTTTCTTTTGAACAAGCCTTTGGGATTTTTTTTACAACATGTCTTGCTGTCTGTTGTATGAAGGTAACTGCCATAATATAACGTCTCAGATTTATTTCTGGGGAACATTTGTCAGTGAGGACTGCCTTCATTTTCTGTTTTTCTCTCCTATTCGACATCAACACCAACCACACAACAGAACAGGCATTTTCTTCTGCTGCTAATAGATGATATATAAAAAGGAGCATCACAATTTCTGTTCATTTTTTATTTTATGTTATTTATTTCTGACTTGAATCTTTTCTATGAAGAATGATCTCCAATGGGAGAGAGAAAAACTATAATGGGCACAAAAATAAAAAAAGTGGTTTATGTATTTCATAGTATGTAAAATATCTGCTCTGTTCATTGGAAAGTGAGAGCTTACCTACCCTTGGGAAGATAATGGTGCCATGTCAATAAAATTTTAAGAATTTTTTGTTGCTTTGAGCACAGTTTCAGGTTCACACACAAATCGAGAGGAGGGCAGATAAATAACCCATATATTCGTGCCCTCAATGCATGCATACCCTCCTGAATCATCACATTCCCTACGTGCTTGGTACATTTGTGACTATGGATGAGCTTAATTGTAGAGATCTTTGTCATCAAAAACTCATAGTTTATAGTAGTTACTGTTGGTGGTGTCCATTATATGGTTTGAGAACAAATATACAGCATCATGTATTGACCACAACATTGTAATGAGTATCTTCACTGTCCTAAAAGTCCTCTAAGATCATCTCATTCACTCCTTTCCCCTTCTGCTGCTTTCAGCCTTTGTGTACCACTATTCCTTTACCATTTCCATAAATTTACTTTTTTCCAGAGTGTCACCAAGTTAGAATCAAACATTATTGTAACCTTTTCAGATTGGCTTCTTTCATTTAGTTATATGCACTTAATTTTTCCGTGTATTTTCATGGTTTGATACATCATTTTTAACTGTGAATAATATTCTATTTTTCTAGATATACTAGTTTATTGATCTATTCGTCTACTAAAGGGTATCTTTGTTCTCTCAAAATACCCTTGGCAGTTATGATTAAAACTGCTATAAACATCCATGCACAACCATGCTTTTGTTACACCTCTTGTGTGTGTTTGATTCTTTCTCTTGATCTCCTTTATAAATTTTATTCTATATCTCCTGGTGATGTACTTGTTAGTGCCTAAATTCTTTCTGTAAGCCAGCTGAATCAGCAGTACAAGGAAAAGTGAACATTTTCTTATTCAAATGTCCTTTTCTAGTATGTCTATCCATTGCTATTGACAATTTGCTGCTGATTCTCTGTAGGATAAGCCTGAATTATCTCTTATCTCTAGCATATGGATGAAACTAATTTATTTGGAAATATTGTGTTCAGATAATCTTAACATTTTTCTCCTCTAGTATTATCCTCCATGAAAACACCTTTGGTCCTCTCTCTTCACACTTTTAAAAATTGTTTTTTATTGAGATATAATAATTCACTAAAACATCAATTCTTTTAAAGTGAATAGCTCAATAATTATTCATTGGAATAGAGTCACAAATTTCCTTCTGTGTTTTGTGGCCTTTATTCCAACTCTTTCTCATCATTGTTATCCTTTCTGAAATGTGTCCTTTCTGAAATGTATCCTGTTTCAGTTAAAAATCCCTCCTATAAACTGAACATTTTCATCCTACTCTGCCTCTGTCTCATTGCACTACCCGAAAGCTGGCTATCTGCTAAGAGTATTACATCTTCCTCGTAATCCTGTATCCCAAATGTAGTAGTGCTAGGAGACAAGGATTACACCTAGTTCTCTCCTAAATGCAGTTTTGGGATCATTGCTGCTTCATCCTGTGATAAAAGCATCCGTTCCTTTGAGCATTACACCATCTGCCTGTAACTACTCCATCAGCCACTCAGTTTTAGTCACTGTTATTTTATCAAGTTTATTATAGCTCCCTCACATTTACTGAAGAATGCAGTACCTAGAATAAAAGGGTCATTTTCACTCAAATTCTGCCATTGTTCTAGCTATCTGCTAAATTCAAATGGATTGTATATCTGCCCCTGTACAAAAAGCTCTTTTTTTCCAATATTAAACAAATTCCCAGTGTTGTCTCACAAATGCTCTGTTTTCACAATTTCCTTTATTCTCTGTGGAGAATATTACAAACTTCCCTAACTCTTTCCAATCACACACAGAGTCAATCATTCATTCATTTATTCTTTTTTTTTTTGCGGTCCTGGGGATTGAACTCAGGGGCATTCTACCTCCGAGCTACACCCCCAGCCCTATTTTTTATTCTTTATTTTGAAACCGGGTCTCACTAAGTTGCAGAGTGCCTCACTAGGTAGCTGAGGCTTGCCACGAACCCGGATCCTCGGGTCTCAGCCCCGAAGGCTGGGATTACAAGCGTGCGCCACCACGCCTGGTTCATTCATTCTTATTAGAGTTCTTTCAGTATTTACAAAAATATAGAAATAATGGAATGAAATGTTTTTGTTTCCTAATATAATGCCACATTTAGAAAGTAACCTTTTCCTTTCAGTCCTTCTTTGAAAGCTTTCTTTCTGTCTAAGGCTTGTCTCCACTCTAAGTGATGTCGACCCTTCTTTACACTTGCTCTCTTGTGTATTTTCAGTTTGTCCATGTTCTGTGTTGGCTTTTAACTTATATTTAAAAGCAATATGTTTAAAAATGTAAAAGCACAAATAAAAATTTGCCTTAAATCTAAATAATACATCACCATTCCACCTTCTACCTGAATGCATTTTTCCCTTTTAATTAGCCAAATTTCTTTGTGAAGTTTGTCTATTTTTATTTTCTATTTCAAAAGTTTTCAAAATTTGGTATTCTCAGTTTTACTTCTATCATACCACTGAGCCTGCTTTATTGTACATGTGCTTATTACTAAGAATAATGAAAACTTTGAAAAAGTTATTCTTGTTTACTATATATTTGAGTAACATCTGAAATATTTATTTTTCTTTTTTCTTGAAATGTTCTTCTGTGACACTATACTATATATTTTTACTTTGCTTTTTATTACATGTCATTTCAAGGCTTAATTAAATGTCTCTTCTGGCCATTTATGAAATATTTGTGGGTTTTATGTACACCAACTAGTCTGGGTTGGAACATATAGAAAAATCCAAATCACATTGACTCAATCACGAGACTCAATGTACAAGATCACATAACTAAACAAATGGTAGGAATGTTTAGAGTGAGGTATATTTTATCATACTCAAATAATACCATGGAGTACCCTAATTATTAACTTGGTTCCTGTACCATTCATTCCTTACCTTCATGGAGTTGGTTTCCACTTTAGGTTCTACATAGAATGGTCTAACTTCAGCACCCTCAAAACATCTCATGCATTGCTGTGCTATTTGTGAACGTCACATAGTCACACTATAATCCAGGAGAAGAGAATTTATGTCCATTCATAAGAAAAAGATATCTATTGTCCATAGCTTAATAAATACTGTATTACAATTTATCTGTTGATTATGAGGGCTAAAAAATTAATAATTCCTAAAATTGATTTCTGGGTAGAAAAGGGTGAGATACTCTAGTGGTTTACTCAGAGAAAACTCTCCTTTGTAGCTGTATAAATAGTCAAATTCATAAAAATTAGGTAAGAGGGTAGGACATTTCTCCAAAATGCCATTATTATGAGCTTCAGTCTAAAGAAAGATGAATATAAACTTGAATATTTACAAAATAAATTTTAAATGCATCTACTACGAGTTCTCATTTTCATTTTTTTCCAATTCTAAGAATTGTATCTGGACAGTAACATCTACTCCAAAATTTCAATGATTATCTCTATGAAACTTGTACACAAACATTATTTCACCTGCCTTAACTTTTCCCCTAAGCTCCTGAATTCAATATCTATTAAACATTCTACCAGGAAATTTTACTAGACTAGATCTTGTTGACAACTTATTAAATTTTTATTTTCTAACCCCCAAATTTCCTTTTCTCTGAATTAATTTGATCTTGACTATATTTGCTGAAGGAATCGAATAATGTAAGTTTCAGTGATTTGCAACAATATATGTTACTTTGCATGTTGCATGAGGTTGCAGATTGGCTCCAGATCTATTCTGGAATACAGAGCTGTTCCAAACTTTTTTGCTATTCCAACTGTCATTTGATTCTGTGACTTGAAGTAAGTAGTAGCTTTTGCTTTAGATATGCCTATTTTTATGTCAAGCAGAAGAGAAAAGGGAAAGTCGTCCAAGAAGTCACCTTTTAGTGTGAAAAATAGCATATATTGTTGTAGAGTAAAGAAATTTGGATTATTTGATTTCTTCAGTAAATCTAATCAATATAACATTGATCCAAAGAAAAGGAAATTTTGGAATCTAAACGAACTTGTACCAGCACAATTCTTCCTTTCGCTGTCATTATTAAACATTTAGTCTTCACTGATAAACAGATAAGGCAGAATTTAAACAGAAGTCGATATAAAGATTTAAGTGATTGTTGTCATCAGAAGGTCATATACATAATCAGAATTATTCTGAGAACTGCAAGCAAATTGTGATGTAATGTAATTAGGTGAATGCCATAATGACTAAATAGTATGTTCACATTCATGCATATGAGTAAAGACAAAACTAGGATGTGAATTCAGATTTTCTGACTTCAAAGTCATAGTAATCACAAGGAAATTCTATTGGAAATAATATAATTCCCTCTTCTATAAGGGTAGAGCTAAAATAGGTAATAATGTTGTCAAATATTTGCTACATTACATACTCCTAGCACTTAGTATCAGGTTAGAGGTTGAAACATCTCCAAATAATCATTCCTTCAACAGTCCCAAAATTAAAAGTCATTAAAATTATGCAATGTAGACTTTGTACCAGACAAAGTTTCTATCAAACTTTATAACACAATGAAACACTAGATATTTCGTACTATAACAGTTTTGTAATTTATTCTTATCCTGTACAGTTTGTGCAAGAGCCCGAAATTTATACCCTATATTGTATACCATAGAGTAAAAGTATAATTTTCAATTTTTTTAAATAAGGTCATTTTTTTTGGTATTAGAAATTGAACCCAGAGGCATGCTGCCACCAAAATAAACCCCAGCTCTTTTTTATTTTATTTTTTTAATTTTGAAGTAGGGGCTTGCTAAGTCACTGAAAGTCACTTTCGCTGAGTGTCTGACACTGTCTTCAAACCTGCAATTCTCCTGTCTCAGCCTTCCAAGTACTGGGATTACATTCCTGTAGGATCACATGAATCAAGGTATTATTATTATTATTATTATTTTTTTTTTTTTTTTTTTTTTTTTTTTGCGGTACCAGGGATTGAACCCAGAGGCATTCTACCTCCGAGCTACACCCCCAGCCCTATTTTTTATTCTTTATTTTGAAACCGGGTCTCACTAAGTTGCAGAGTGCCTCACTAGGTAGCTGAGGCTGGCCATGAACCCGGATCCTCGGGTCTCAGCCTCCCGAATGCTGGGATTACAAGGGTGCGCCATCATGCCCAGCAAGGTCATATTATTAACAGAGTAAGAGGATAAGGTAACTATTTAGGGAGAAGAAAAATGCTATGCCCTTAATGTGACTTTTTAGTTTTTCTCCTTAAACTATTTTATTCAATTGAGTCAATGAATTTCATTATCTACTGTATCAAAACTATCACCACAAGGCACTATGTCATTTTTATTTTTATTTTATTAGTGAGGATTGTCTATCTTCTTTAGTGTTTCTATTATTCATTTGTTTTGCTCATTAAATCTTATTTTTATTTCTTTTGTGTGTGTGTGTTTGTGTGTATGTGTGTGTGTGTGTGTGTGTGTGTATACCATGAAGAAAAGAGAGTATATAGTCCTGAAAAACACTATTTATAAAAACAAACAAACAAACAAAATAAAACTAGAGAGTTACAAGTAAATTAACCTTCCTTTTTTCTGATTAAGTGCAAATAAGTGATGAACTGTAATGATTTTAAATAGTTCAGAAGCAATAAAAATCAATTTCAAGAAAGGTAAATTGAATGGGTTGGCTATGTGTCTGTGACATGAGTTTATCAATTCTGTTAACATCAGAGGTTTTAGAGAATTTCTTTAAAACAACTTAAGAAAAGAAGAGCTTTGTTAAATAATAACTAATCATTTTGTTTGGAAACACTCTGCACTGAAGAAAAGTCCCACCTGTTACATTCTGAACATCAGCTAAAGCTTTTCTCTTCGTTGACTGTGGAACCAAACATAAACAATGTGGCCGGATTCTGAAAGACAGGGCTCACTAACTAAAGTCTATCCACACATAACATTCAAATTTTAATTTAATTATAGTGCAAGTTAACTGCTTTTCCCAATACTATAAGCTATAAATATATTATGCTTTCTTTTTTCAAACTATTCTATTAAATTCCTGGCTGGCCAACTGTGAGCATCATTAACAAATGTAAATAAATCCCTGCTGTTGCTTACCCTGGAGCACATATTTGGAGCTCTGCTTGTGAGAACAAGCTTGATTGCAAATCAGCACCTGCAATTTGGGGCATCTATCTTTGTAACTTTCATTTAGAAATCCTACCTGAAACTGCTGTGTGTTTTGTTTACCCACAGCATGCAATCCTATATTGATATGCCTTTCCCATTCAAAAGCCAAATGGACTTGGAGCCATTCATCAGTTCTACTTGCCCTTGAGGAAGGCTGCAAAAGTGGTTCAGGTTCTCCTTATGTTTCCCAAGGCAGGTATCCAGGAAATAACAAAGCCTACATTTCAAGTAAGTATCCCAAATATAACCAAAAATCAAGTTATAGAATCTGTTCCAACATATGGATATTTTAGAGGAAAAGTACAGCAGAAATAAAAATGTGTATTTTAAGAAAGCAAAAGAAATGACTTTTGCTAATCTATGTTGTTAGGCTACTTTTTTTTTTTTTTTTTTTTTTTTTTTTTTTTTTTTTTTTTTTTTTTTTTTTTTTTTTTTTTTTTTTTTTTTTTACTGGGGATTGAACCCAGAAGCATTCACCTTCAAGCTACCCACTCAGCCTTTTTTAATTTTTTGTTTGAAACCCAGTCTCTCTAGGTTGCTGAGTGTCTGGATAAGTTCTTGAGGCTGTTTGTTAGGAAATTCTAATATTAAATTCCAATTACTAATTGATTTATTCACCAAAACCATGTCTCTCTCTGACTCTCAAACTAGTTTTACATAGTTTCTTATTTAATAGAACAACCATCAGAGTCATTCAGGTAATAAACTCCAGTGTCAAATTAATTCTCTTCCACATATTCTGCATCCACATACTTTGAAATAAGAAAATCTGAATTCACATCATAGTTTTGCTTTTACTCTTATGCATAAACTCTAACATTTTTAAAAATTTCTCTAATACTCATTTGATTACATTACCTCAAAACTTGCCTACAGCCTTGCCTAGTACATTGGAACTATTCTGAAGAACCTAAACCATTTTTTCTATAATAGAAGTTTTACAAAACTTGTTGCTCAGCACATATCATATTGAGTGTCATCTTTACTGTCATGGCCACTTTATTAATGGGATAAGAGCAAGGTGTCTGATTGACATCCACAGAATAGAGCATTTTTCATCTGATTATTAATATCCTCTTCCACTGATACTGATTTTTGCTAAGTATTCATATGGAACACAAATAAATTCAAATTCCTTTTCCCAAATTTATTGGTTTACATTTTTTATTATTTTCCATCAGAACTCCTGGGCATCTAAACAAATTTTTAGTTATTGCCCATTAATTGATAACAGCATGTACTTACGAATACAACTTAAAGAGAACAAGGCAGACTTCTTAGAGTCTATACTCCCTCGGGAGGGATTTTTATTCACTTCTGCTCTTTAGACTTTAACTTAATCTTATTCATTTTTCATGAGTCATTAGTATATATTGAGAGATGATACAATGTAGGAGAAATGTGAGCACTGATCATCTGAAAAATTTGTCCATTTGCCTCACTTGTACCTCTATAATTTCTGGATTGATAGAGAATATCAGAATTAATAATGGATAGCTAGTTTTCATAGTATCCCCTGATAAAGTGATTAGATTCTGGCTAAACCTAGAAGCAAACCACATGTTGTTTCTTAAGCAAACAAACAAGGACTTATTTGAGAAGCGATCGGAGCTTTGCTCCAAAATCCTGAAGGATCCATATAGCATCTTTTTTTGGCTACATCCATGTCAATAACCACAAAATTACTTGAGTCACAGTTATGACTCAAGTGACAGAGTAGCTTACACTTGTTTAAGAGATTTATTTTTCTATGGGTGACATCTAAAATTGGCAGCCTTTCAATTTATTCCACAGGTGGTTGAAAGTAGCAAGTGAATATTATATATGTTGCCTCAAATTCTAAAAAAGCCCAGATGGCTTATACTTTCTTCTAAGTGTTAGAAGAGATCAGATACAGATTCTTTGAGTGACTGTCTTAATACATACCAGGAAACCAGAATGTAGAAATTTCATTGAGATATCAGGATCTTAAATTTTTGTCCACTTTATTTTCTACCTTCTAGAAAACATATATGCCTTAGCAGGATATCAAGAAAAATTGATAGTCCTTCTTGACTGGTCTAATCAATACAATATTATGGTATAATCAATACAATGAGCCAGTGTGATGTCTTATGGAATGAAGATATCACCAAGGTTCTTGCAGATTAAGATTATGCAATGAATTAAAGATTTAATAAAGTCTGGAGATAAGAACATTAAATTATATGCTTAATTATTGTAATATATATTTAAATTTTGTGATATGTATATATATTTAAATTATATATTTAATATATCATATATAATATATATACACATATGTTTTTTCCTTCTGAATAGCTGCTTACCAGATGTCAAAAATGCTTTCATGTATATCAGTAAAGAACTCACATCGGAAACAGAAGCTGCAATTAGAACCAACACCTAATGAAATTACTATAATATTCGTCCTCTTTTATAATAATTATAATTACTGTAATACTCTTACATCTTCTGCATACTAAAATGGGAATATTAGATGGAAATATGGAAAAAGTCACTACTTCCGTGACCATCAAGTCCTTAATTACAACACTGCAAGCTTTCCAAGGTCGTTATGTTTTTGGTTTACTACTATGAAAGATGAAGGCAGCAATAAGAGCTTCCAGTTGGCTTTTCCTAAATAAGCCATCAACCCACAAGACCAGTTTAGGCAATCAGTTTAGGGAATCAATTTAGGCAATGCCAGTTGCCAAGAATGTCTATTACAGATGTGAATTCCAGAAACAAGAAAATAATCACAAAGTGGTTTCAAGCACTCTCTTGGCCTTTTCTAAGACAGAAACTGGCAAAACTCCATCAGTCATCTGATCTTCATGAATCCTTAATGTGATCAGGGCACAATCATCACATTTTGCATCTCAGGAATGAATGCCAATTCAGAGACATTGTCCACTACTCCCTGAATATATAGTTGTTTTCCATTCTTTAATGCACAGCTCTCTTGGTCAATGACCACAGGTGTTTTGGAGGAAGGCTAAGATTAATATTTACAACATGAAATTTTGGAATTTAAGCAAGGCTTTTCCTCAAGGAAAACTTACTTTCTCTTGTTGAAAAGGCTCTGATTTCTGACCTGGTTCAATTCTAAGATTTGTGGAGGAACCTTCATTTTTTATTTTGGTTATTCTATTCAGTCTTCTGTTCACCAGACTTAGAACAAATCTGCTTACAAATGTCAAGTAAGAATTAGTAGATAGTTCATCTATTTTAGTCCTAGGGACATCACAATAAATTATTCAGCATCAAAGACACCTCTTCAAAACTTTCTGGGTTCATCTATCCATTATGTTAAACATACCAATCTCATCTTAATAATTATATAGTCATTTGGCCCTTGTCTGTCTGAGAGGCCATCATCTCCACTGAGCATTTTCTAGGGCCATTCATAACCTTCAGAGAAAAGCAACTACAAAGTTTTAAAGATATCAGTGGAAAAGATGAAATGTATGGGTGGTTAATAGCAGAAAGTTAAGAACTGATAAAGGGAAATGAAAGGCAAATAAATAGTGATTTAAGCTAAATAAGCATATGGACTAATTTGTTCAAAACAGTCTTGATAACATAAACTTACATTTTAAAATTTCTTTTTGTGTATGGTACTGAGGATTGAAACTAGGGGCAGTCTACCTGTGAGCTTTACTCCCAGTCCTATTTTATTTTGAAATAGGTTGTAAGTTGCTGAAGTCCTTGCTAAATTGCTGAGGCTGGCCTTAAACCTATGATCTTCTTATATAAGTCTCCCAAGTACTGGGATTATAGGCATGTGCCACTATGTCAAGATATACAAAGTTATTTTTAAGGTAAAAATTTTATTAAGTATAAATTTGGTTGTGGCTGATTTAGCATTTTAATGGAAAATATCATGTACCTAAACAGTAATTTCATTTATGGTATTTGAATTCAGAACTCATAGTTTTAGCCATTACCTAAAATGTGTAAGAAATAAAAGAGCCAATGTGGAGAGAGACAAGAATTTACCAGTGCCATTACTAAAGGACCACTATAAGTTCCCCTGAAACTAAATAATCTAATATAAAGACAACTATGAGACTATGCTTGTCAGAGATTTATAGTTGCCAGGACAGTGTACCACTTTTTTTTTAAGCCCTACATATTTGTCTATATTCTAAGGCAAAATATTTCTCCTTTGATTCTGGTATGTGGCAGAAAATGTCATTGCCTGTTTGGTACTGAGCACATTATTTATTATTTGCATTCCCACTTCTATTTTAAGTTACTTAAGATGGTATCTTGGTTATTATTTAATTTTATAATCTTATCTTCTATAGTGGATATTATGTCTGATGTCCTTTCTAAACTATAGAAAATCAAACCTTTGCTAAATCAGCATACGCTTTATCAGTCACGGTATTAGAGAGATGGGCTGAAGTGCTCACCATGGTTATAGCTTATCATTCAAATACAGCTGTTACTTACCAGTGTCATGCTTGTTTTTGTCTCATTCATCATGTCTCTATGGTACTGAAAATACTTTTTATATTCAGTCATTCTGTCCTTCATCATGACAAAATGATAAATGTCAAATGAAGGGAAAAATTTAGATAAGTAACTATTTTATTATAGATATAGAATTCCCAGTATGAACAAGAATTTTTTTGTTTGTTTTTAACACATCAGGATTAGGGATTTCATGAGAGCATTAAACCATTTTAGAGTGACAATTATTTTTTTTTCCTTTCTACTTAATCTTAAGTTCTTATGTGTAACTCTTAAGTTATGATTGGCTATCACTGATCAATAGAAATGCTGAGTTAACCCAATGGAATATAAAACACAGGAAATGTGAAATAAGGTAGTTTTACTTCCTATTTTGTCTCACCTCTCTGAAATCCTGATGTCATTTAGCCAGGGGCTTGTTATTGCTTGTCGTCTCAGAATGTTTCCTTTGCTCTGAATGCTACCTTCCTAGGAACACACAACTTAATAAACCTGTTCTGCTATGTATCTCATTATTATTTAAAAAAGATGTAGTTATCATATTTTTGAGTAAACAAAATAGCAATATTAATAACCACAGAGAAAAGTAATCTTTTCAAATTCTCTCTACTCACTTTTCTCTTTACATTAAAGTACAAACTTCTTAGTAGCTTGGATCTTACTGAGCTTTTTTTTTTTTTTTTTTTTTTTTAATGTTCGGTGGACTCTCAGCCTTTCACCATCTGTCATGCTGCACACTGTTCCATGTCTGCTGAAAGTACGTTGATCACAGGTACCATTCACATAATTGTTGCAAAACAAGGGGGTAGCATTTATTTGATCCTCTCCTTATTATTGATTCTTCTGCACATTGTCACCGTAGAACACCTTCCCCTACACAATGTTATTGATTTACTTGACATAATTCTCTTCTGGATTTTCCTGCTATCTCTTATGCAGGTTATTAAGTTTTTTCTTCCTCTTCCTTAAATGCTAATTGTTTTCTCTTCTTCACTCAACACTCTTTCTTGATGAACTCATATATTCTCATAATGTCAGTAGACAGCTTTTGTGATGATATCTCCAAAATATGTTTTAGTCCAAGAATAAGATTTGATTTTGTCTGATTATGCATCATTACCTTCTGAGTTAAGATCATTCTACAATTTGATCGACCCATAGTAAATCAAAACCAACATGTCTGAAATTGAATTCATAATTCATTTTTCTATCCCCTTCTACTTCTTTTCTGCTCATTTACCCTGTTATCCAAATAATAAATTTATCATGTCATCTTTAATCCATTCCTTTTGCTCTCCCTCATTTCAAATAAAATAGCAAGTAATAACAATTAGGGATTTTAAATATTACTGGAATTCATACTTACTGGATTCCTAATTATACTTTCTTTGTACATTTTCTCAACATAAGGGGAGTCGATAATACTGTTTAATCTATATCTATACTTGTCAAATTTTTAAAAAATCAAAAAAATCAAAATCTTTATATTTTCTACAGAAACATATATACACTTCTGTCAGAATTAGTTAGCCAATCAGATAGACTTCAATATGGTTACATGTAAAACAAATCCACCTACAGTGACTTTTAATTTATTTTTCTCATGTAATACTTAACTCTAGGAGAGATTGACCAAGCTGAAGTACTGTGTTGGGAAGAAATACTTCTTTCCCACTCTTATTTTTCCCTTCATGTATAGGAGGAAATACTGTAGTATGGCCTTTGGCATCTCTCTAAACTTTTTGTTCTGCTCTAGGGGAGAAAATGTGACTCCACTAATAACTGAATATGTCCCTTTTTCATCATGTAATAATAGTTTTCTTGAAATTTTAAGCTAATTCACTTCTACTTCATCCAGACTTGAGTATATGATCACCTCTCACATCAAGGGAGTCTGGGAAGGGGACTGTACATATTTTCAACCTGAACAAATCAGAGATATATAACAGTAAAACAAATAAATTTATATTAGAATGAATATTATGTAGGCAGCCTAGATACATATGACAGATAAACCACAAAGTCCAAGAATACTGATTGAACTGTAGCAAAATTTCTAAACATTTTTATCCTTCTCTCCTCACTTCATTTTTTTTCTCTTTCCGTAAAGTACACTCTTGCTAAATCGATCTGTCATTTAAAATTGTTCCAGACATTCTCTTTCACAAAACTTACTCTTTCCCAGTCTGTGCTAGAAGTCTTTCCTAAGAGAGATACTACCACTCAGTATTTCAGTTTATCTTATACTTATACTAAATTGTCAACATCTATTTTGAAATGTAAGAATAGGGATGTTCTCTAAATTTTCATTTTCTAGTTTGAATTTTTAGAACCATTTCTATGCTCTAAAATTCTAAGATTTGTTTAAGAAGCACTTTTCCTCAATTGTAAGACCTTAAATCAAACTGTACATCATAATAATCCATTAATCTTTGGTGCACATGCAGCATACAATGACTTTTGTATCCCAGTTCAATCAGGTTTGATGTCTTATATTTTAAAAGGCATTATCTAGCTATAATATCTTCACCTAAGTAAATGAGCCCCGTGGTAAGTAACTTGAGCACATCTAACTTTCTGGAATACTTAAATAACAACACATAGGTATTTGTTCCAGCTGTATATTGTGTCCACTTGAAACTGAAGGATTTGATTTTTTTAAAGACTAGGTAGTAAGAAAGAATGCAGGCAGAAAAACAAACCAAATGAATTCTGTGTGAAGCCTCTTTAAAAGAGCCTCAATACCCTTTAGGAAGGAGGAGCCTAATCACTGATATGAAGCCCCATCTCTTCATATTGGCAACATCAGAATTTTGAAGGAGCTATATTGAGCTGGGCGTGGTGGCACATGCTTGTAATCCCAGTACTTGGGAGGCTGAGATAGGAGGTTCACGGGTTTGAGGACAGCCTCAGCAAGTAGTGAGACTCTCATCAACCTAGTGAGACCCTGTTTCCAAATAAGAAATAAATTTGGGCTGGGGGTGTAGCTCAAAGGTAGAATGTCTCTGGGTTCAATCTCCAGTACCATAAAGGAAAAAAAAAAAAAGGGACACATATTGAAACCATAGGAATAGTAAAGTAGTTCTTCTCCTCAGACAGTTAATGCCAGTTAGACAAGATATAGCCCCCAAACTAGCTGCTCTCCTAAAGATAGGGACTCTACTAGAATAATGAATATAGCCTTAACTCTGGCAATACATTTAATAATGTAGTACATTTTTTTAGTTCCCATAAAGAAATAATGTCCCAGTTAGTTTGCATTTATGGGAAAGAAGTTTTCATATAATCTGATGACAGGACTATGTTAATTCGCTTTCTGTCTGTAAAAGTTTTATCAGAATGTACCTACCTAGATAAAGTTGATACAACATATAATACTTAATATGCTGATGGTATCAATTCTTGACTATCTTAACATGCATAAAATTATTTCATGAATGGCAAACCACTAAGAAATTCCTAACAAATATGTAATACATATTACCACATAAACTAACTAGGGCAACTTTTTGCCTAGTTGATTTTTTAAAATTTATTAGTGTATTTATACTTTATGAATATGCTTTTCTGATGATTTAAACCTAATATTCATCTGAAACAGGAAGGTATATGAGATTTTATGAAGAAAGTATGATTATCATATATCAGTTGCCAAATATAACATAAGTGGTTAAAGTTAAAAGAAACTAAATCACCAGGTGAATAAAAATACTGTAAAGTTCTTCAAAAGTATTCTAATATTGTACATGTAAACATTCAGGTGTCATATTTCTTAAGAGTTGTGATCCTTTAAAAATATCATTTTTTAAATGATGAAATTTGAACTTGTTATGAATAACTTCAAGTAGTTTTCATTTTATAACATAGTCAAATGCAGACAATTGATGTTGCTTTGTGAAGCATTATCTTGGGTATAGCACCTCATGGTTAATTTTTCTGACCACTAAACTTAAATAAAACTCTAAATCTTACAATAGTGACAACAATTATTACATCAGTCTTCTCAATTGCTGAAAAAAAAGAAAGAAAATTGCATTGTGATGGTTATAAAGTTACATTATTACAGTTAAACTACATAAAGCGAAAAATAAATGTGTACAAGTGGGATATAAATATGATAATTAGGCATTAATGCATGCATTTTTATATCTGTGTAATGTGTATATATATCATCTGATTCACTTCACCACTTTAGGATTAAATGGCAATTTGAGGATATTTAATGTTGTTCATAGTAAATTAAGACAAAAGAATAAGGCTCCTTCAGGTAACTCAATCATAGACATAAAAACATTATGTGTGGAAAACTGGTTCTTCACCCAAACCCAGCATATTTCAAAAATAGTATAAAAAGTACATTGCAAGAAAAAACCTCAAACAAGCAAACAAACAAAAAATAACTTTCTGGAAACTTTCATGCAAACACAACAACAAAAACTTTCCTGTAACATAGAGGCACTAAATCTGGTGATTACAGACAACAAAGAGAATATTGAAGACCATCAACTTGGATCAAGAAAATTACACCTTTTCCTCCCACTAGCCCTTGAATGGAATTTATGTTTTCTTCAATTATGTACTTAAGGTGATAAATCATGGTACCATCATAGTGGTGTCTGCAATATTTTAACAAGAGAATTCACAGATTCTTTCATATCTCATTTTACTAGTTGTAAATATTTCCCAACATTATATCCTCATTATTTTGAAAAGATGACAATTATTATATCTGCCAATTTTTTTTAGATTTAATACATTCATCAAGATGCATATATTATCTATAGAATGCTTCTAATATTCTAAGTATATTTTCTTGTCATGTGCATGGGATTTCTTCTATAATAATATAAATTACCTATAACATTTATTATGAGAAAGACTCTACAAGCTGAACAAGAATCATGAAAAGCATGCAAAGAAAAAAGAACAAAAAAAACCCCTCAAAAAACAAATACACACAAACAAAAACCAAAACTAAAAACAGGCTTTAGGATAACAATTAACAAGTAAATTGAGAGCAGAGAAGTGCATTACTAAATTGATAAGTTAGAAAATCTAGGACATGATTAAAAATTAAGAAATGACCTCCTTACCATATATGCTACTGCTAAATCTAAAGATTTTGTCTATTTATGTATGTCAGCTGAGAAGAGGTAGTGCTAGAGTGGAGAAAAGAATATTAGGGACAATACACAACAATGCAATCTTTGAAGGAGAAAGGAGAGGCCATTTTATCATAATTAAATTGAAATATGCTAAGTGAGATTAGTTAATCTCATAGTGCAAGAGTGTATGTTTTCTCTCACATAAGGAAGCTAGAGAGATATGGGGAAGCAAAGGGACATTAGGTAAATGAAGAGAGATTCTAGTAAAATAGTGGAAGGGGATTAGAAAAAGAGGTGGTGGAGGAGAAGATTCCAGTTGAACTAATACTATATACATATACAAAATTATCAACACAAATCTCAATAACATGTATTTAAAGAAGAGAGAGTGGGGTGGGACCCAGAGGGAAACACATCAAGTGCTGTGTGTGTGTATGTTTCCATCACTCTGAATCTCATTGTGATGTATAGTTAAAATGCACTGAGAAAAATAAATTTAAAAAATAATTTATAAATTAAAAAAATTAGATCTATCTGAAATAATGTGCAAATTTAAGAGTATAAAGCTTAATATATAAATATAATATTAAATAATCTATAACATATGAATAATGACATATGTATGTCATATGGACTCATATATATGTCATATGAATGTCTTATATATGTCATATGGACTTACTTTAGAAGTAAAAGTACTTCAGTTGTTACTACCCATTTTAACAAGCAGCAAAACATCTCAAAAAAAATAGGAGACAGATAAATAAATAAAAGAAAGGAAAAGACTTCAGAAGTCAATTATGAAAGAATCCAGAAAAGCTAGTGGTATTTTCAGTGTCAATACTGGAGGCCCTGGTGACTAGAGTAGAATTTAGAGGAATCTAGAGAGAAAAAGCTTCAATATTTTATTTTGAGGAGTTGACAGAAAGTGTGCTAAGAGTTACAAAGAGAATATGCATCTACGCAAAAAGACATACTTCACAAGAAGATTAAAAGCAGGCCTTGCAGCCATGTTAGCCTTCAGAAACATCAGGGGGAGTCTATTACTATTTAGAACATCAACTGTATTCTCTCACATTTATTCTTCAATGCTAAGTCTTGATTAATGTTATTTGATTCCTTAGGGTTGTAGTAAGTTTATTATTATTAATAAGGAACATTCCATTTTTACATAAGAATATTTGCAATATAAGACAAATTGCTAGAACATAAGAGATAGAAGGTAGAAATAACAGAAACCATGAAATTTTTCCACTGAGATTTAATTAATAGGAAGTTCAAAGGTCTGGAAACAGTACACTGAAAATCTTAGCCTATATTCATTTTAACCATATAAAGTAAGAAAATCAAGATACTAACTAATAAAAATAGTGAAAGTTGCCACTTATGAAGACTACTAGAAGTCAGGCTTTTTGCTAGGAACTGTAACTGTACTTTTCAACTATTCTTTATGGAATATTTTGAAATAAGGATCATTACAATTCCCAACATACAAATAAAAAAAATCACTGATTCTTAAAGAAACTGAAAATTTTATTTGAAATCATATAATCACTAAGCAACAGAGCTAAGATTAAAGTCCAATTCTTCAGATTTTAGACCCAGACTTGAAGGACAAATTGTCTTCTGCCTCCAAATTCAAAGAAAGAAAGAAAAGAAAAGGGGGTTTGGTGGTGTTAATTATTTAAAGGATAATTGACGAGTGTGAGATATTAACCTTTTGTAAATGTTTCCTTAAATTCTTTATTGGAAAACTATAGCTCTCAACACATAATTAGGTTAAAAAATGAATTTTGCACCAATCCAAAATTTGGGTCTCTGAATCATGACAAAGATCTTATTTTGTTAAAATAACACTTAGGTTTGCAATAGGCTATGATAGAGAATTCTAGGATTCAATAGCTAAATTATAACCAGGTGTGGTGATGCACGTTTGTAATCCCAGTACTTGGGAGATTGAGACAGGAGTATAACAGGTTTGAAGACAGCTTCAGCTGTAGTAGTGAGACTCTGATCAACCTAGAGAGACCTTGTTTCAAAATAAAAATAAAATGGGGCTGGGGTAAACTTGGACATAAAATGCCCCTAGGTTCAATCGCCAAAAACACAAAAAGAAAAATAAAGGCTAAATATCAGAGTCCTTTTCCTATTACCTTCATCATTTTGAGCATGTCACCTTACAGTTCTGAGCCATAAATTATTTGTCCCTAACAGGGGACAAATATCTGCATTATACAGTTCAATGCAAAAATATAAAGAAGCAAGGGAAGGAGAATATCCATGATAGTTCACTTTGCAAATAGAAGAGCTTAATAGTCCAGTTTAAGAAGATCACCATTTCTCAACCAAAGTATTTCACTAAGAAGACAATTTAATTAACTGCACACAGATGCTTAACCTGTGCTTGGTAACCTGATCTTTCAAAAAGAATGATGGAACACTTTATATTATATCATCTCATAAAAGAGTACAATTATAAGTGCACTTCCCTTATGTTTCAAATAAAACTTCAGGAGAGAGTGCCCCTGCAGATCATTAATTTCCTACTCCTAACCTTTGATATGTCTTGATTATCCATTACAATTTTATTGATAAGGCCTTGACAAGAAATAGACATCCTTTAACCTTCCTTGTTATTTAGTAAGGGAAAATGCTTCAACTGAAATTCATTACAGACCATCAAACTATAAAGAAGAAAACTAATATTCATTACTTTATATTCATTGAAAAACCTTAACCTTTAGGAATCATTAGTTTTCAGGATAGTCTATAAAGTTAAACCGAGCAGCACAAGGGCAGATGTGGAAGATCAGGGAGGAGAGAAGATCATAAACACATAACCATTTAACATTTGTTGCGAGGCTTTCTTCTAGTCTCTAGTCTCAATCCAAGTAACATAATATTTTCAAAGCACAATTTTCTCAAATAACCTATCCATGGGGGGTAAGTTGCTACATAAAGCAGTACAGAAAAGTAAGCTTCCTAGAGTGTGTGCTGTGTAGTTTTCGACACAAAATCCTTATTACTCACTATCTTATCCAAATTATTGAGGCAATAAAAAGTCAATTACTAAAGACACTTTAGGATTTCCACCTTCATTGGGGTGAGGGTTACAAATATTTACTGTGTTTGTACCTATGCATGAGTATGTGTGTGGGGGGTGGGGGGTGTATCGTCATCCTATAACAAAATAACATAAACTAGATATTTTATAAACAATAGACATTTATTTCCCTCAGTTTTGGAGACTGAGAAGACCAAGGTGAAAACACTGATGGATTCTGAGTCTGGGAAGAACCTGCTTCCTCATAGATGGCCATTTTTTTTTTTTTCTGTAATCTCACATGACAAGAAGGCAAGGAAGGGGTCTGTGCTAAAACTCTTAGGAGGTTACTGATTCCATTCATGAGAGCTCCATGCTCCTGACTTCATCACCTTCCAAAGACCTCACTCCCTAATACTATTGCCATGGAGACTAGGATTTCAACAAATGAATCAAGAGAACACATCTAGGCGATAGAAGTGTGTGTTTCAATCATGTATCAAAAAATCCCAAACTCATAGTATTAGAAAAACAGCCATGTGTCATCTGTAGTCTGACTGTGTAGTTCTGCGTCTTTGGGCGGATCTATAGTAATTATATCTGCCCTCACTCATCTGTTTGCAGGCAGCTAGCAGGCTAAGAACTGACCCATCTAGGAAGGCCTCCGGTTCTTCACATTCTCCTCACATCATCCCTGTAGAATCAGATGTGATCTCATGAATTGCAAGAAGGAGCAGTTTGGACATACAGAAAGACAAGCTTGCACTTTTCAACCCTCTTCTTGCATCACATTTGCTGACTCCCTATTGATCAAAGCAAGCTGCATGGCTAATCACCAAGTCCAGTGGAGAGGAAAGCAAAGCCACAGGGAAAAGTATGTGATATTGAGAGCACACTCATTTGGACCATTCTGAATATGAAAGATTTTAAAATAAGAGCTAACATAATTCTTACCCCTGTTTTCATGGGATATGATAGAGTAGATGGTGACCTGGCCTACTAATGGATGATTAGTTAAATATAGTCTTGGAGTTATTAAATGATATTCTTCAAATATTATCTTGTTGGACACTGGTTTTGTCTTATGCACACAGGGAACTAGGGAAAGCTAAATATTATTTCTCTAGAGTTACTTTCTAGCATGTATACCAGGAGAATTTCTCCTTGGGATGATGGTCATACAAGCAAGCAAAGCGAGCTGATGCTCATGATATCACTGCTCCAGCAGTCCAACATATAAAATTCCTCTCTGAGTGGGGAAGGGCACAGAACTGATAGCCCTTTGAAAAGGCTATATGTCACTCATCTGGCTGGCCACCACTAGACAAAACATCCTAAGGGAGAGGAGGCACTTCTTGTCAAAGCATCATGAAGGTTTCAGGTGCTATCTCTTGTCATCATTAAACTCTTCTTGAGCCATTACTGATCTCTTATAAGCTTTTCCCAATAAACTAGGCTGTCTCTGGGCATTTTATTTGCCCTGTTCAAAACCTACTGCATTGCCCTGGCACAACTGGACTATGAATGAGACACCAAAGATCATCACTGTCATTTTTGTGTGTGTGTGTGTGTGTGTGTGATCTATTTTGTAATTTTTTATTTTGGTCTAAATATAACTCACTGAGTGTGAGGAGCACATATGACCTTACTTTAATCTGTTAACATTCTTTTCTTCTATCTGACAACAAAGGCCCTTTTGTATTTTTAGCAATTATTAATTGTGTGCTGATCTTCCATTTTCCTACATAGAAGAGTTATTACCATGCATTATTACAAATCAGTAGGCCATTATATTTGAGGACATGATGGCTCAGCAGGAAGAAGTGGCTGGTGCAAGTGAAAGAGAATTCAAAACCCTTTCTCAAACCATCAAACATATGCTGGTTATTCAGATATGAAATAAATCTGAATTTAAAAGACAATATTGGGGAAGTAAAATGTTTCCTTTAAAATATATATTGAAAGTTTACAGTGATTCTAAGGAGCTAAATTATGCTTATTCAAGACTAACTTTAAAATTTTTACTTCAAAAGATAGCAATTACTGGAATGAGCCAGTAAAGAATGAAAGCCATGCAGGCATAATAGGCTTGCTTTCTCACCTTAGCACATTTCAATTTTTTTAAACTTTTATTAGTGCATTATAATCATACATCATAGTGAGATTCAAAGTGCTACAAACATAAGCAAGATTCAAAGTGTTACAAACATAAATGCATACAATACCTGGTGTATTTCCCATCCCACCTTATCTCCTCTTCTCCCTCCTCATATATGTTAGTGAGATTAGTAATGATATCTTCATATATCACCAGAGCTTTCTACTTTTTCCCATTTCCACTTCCCTTCCCTAGGCCCCTTCCACTATTTTACTGGTATCTCTCCTCACGTATATAAAGTTCTTTATGTTTATTTATTTATTTATTTATTTATTTATTTTGTCTCTAGCTTCCATATATGATAGAAAGCATGTGACCCTCGACTTGACTTTCTGAGATTGGCTGATCTCACTTAACATAATAGTCTCTAGATCCAACCATTTTCCTGAAAATTACATAATTTTTTACTTTGTGGCTGAGCAGAATGCCATGGTGTATATATACCATGTCTTCTATATCCATTCATTTGTTGATGGGCACTAGGTTGGTTCCATAATTTGGCTATTGTGAATTGTACTACAATAACCATGGGTATGCATGTATCACTATAGTATTCAAATTGGAATTCTTTTCTAAAGATACCAAAGAATGACATAACTGGGTCATATGGTGCTTCCAATTCTTACTCTGTTTAGGAACCTCCATACTGATCTCCATACCAGTTGTACAAATTTATGATCCAAACAGTGTATAAGAGGTTCTATTTCACAGTTCAGTTTCCAACATGTGATTCATAACTTACTATCTTCTCTATTAGTCAACATTTTAAAATTTATACTAATATCGTAATTATCCAAAACACATTTTCATTTACATCATAAGTACTAGAATGACAGATTTTCTTAGATAATCTCCCAGAACAGTTAACACTTTTTCAAGATACATATGTGAGGTTACAAATATTATCTTTTTAATTGCTATTATTTTTCTTTCCTATCTATGAAGATTAGAAGAGAATCTTGATCATATTTCACTGCAGAAACATCTCTCTGATGATGCATGAAAAAGATAACAAAGGACAAAAGGTGAAATAAGCTAAATGAAAAGTTGTTAATGAGTATCTATTAATATTCAGAAAAATATCTGGAAAGAAAGAAAATCTGGTGCACACAGTAGCAGAAGCTGGCTAATAGCTCCTACATGGGACTGAGTATTCCTTGTCTCTTATCTTCATCTGCAGACCCCATTCACAACCTTCCCTTCCAATCTAGGAACTCACTGCCTATCTCCAGTGCAATCTATAGGCCAAGAGTGTTAGACCAGATCCAGTAAAGGGTGGGCACAATTTTAGTAGAAAATTTGACTTTCCATTAAAATGGTGAGGAGACAGAAATAACTAAAGTAACCAAAACCATTTTCCCAAAGTAGTAGTTTGGTTGCTGCAAATATTGGTCTGTTTATAGTCATGGATTTGATATTCTTGGATAAGGAGAAAGTAATTGTTTTGGTAGTTAGAGTTTGGTTTGTGATACTATAGGTAGAGATTCTTTATTTACATATATGACATCCAAAAGGCATAGTATTTTATTGAACTAAATCTAAACCAGCCAACCTTAGCCAGAAGAAAATTGTCTGGCAGCATTTTAACTCTATTGTCTGCTCAATGTTCCATGGTTCTTTGATTTTCACATAGGATGAGCAGCAATAAAAACTAAAGCGTTTTTAAGAATGGCATTTTAAAACAATTGATTTTTAAAGATACTTTTATAATGATATTATTTCTCAATAATAATCTTAATTTATCCTTTAGTATTTGGGGGAATCTTCATGACCATTCTTGAATAATGTATTTGATTTTAAATCTTATCTATTTTTGTATTTATTGATATAATATATTCATAAAGAATTTATAAATGTTTTTCAAGTAATAATGATTATAGATAATGTCAAACACACAATTTAAAGATAAGCTATATGCAGTATTAAACATCACATAACATGATAAAAATAAAATTGTGTCCTTTGAGGAAATGGACACATTTTGGACTTCTTGGCAGGGAGGGCACCTTAGAAGTGTCATTATAATAAAAAGATGATACAACAAAACATGTTATAGGATAAGTCAAATATTATGGCCATAGCAGCTCTCCTGGCTGCATTGTGTGGTATAAAATCTGGGTAAGAGCAATTTAAGAACACATATTAGTCAAAAATAGGAGATAAAAATGTGTGTAGTTAACCCAAATATGCAGTCTAAAAATCAGCCTAATAGAATGAGGCTATTAAAAAAGACAAAGGCAAAAACATGCAAAGGAAGAACTAGAATAAACGACATACATCAAAAATAGTTCAAATGAAAATTTGAATAATTAATTAATTGATCATAATATTCAGACATAATAAGGCCTCTTTTTAGTTAATTAATGAATGTTAAAATAATTTTATTTGTGCAATATGATTATATTTCATAGCAAGATTCTAAGTGATATATTCATATATGCACACAAAGTTTCTTGATGTATTTCCTTCCTAAAAGCATCCCACTACCCTCTTCTTTTCTCCCTGTACATGCTGTTGTTAGTGATACTTCCGTATATATGGATATAGATTGATTTTTAAATTTATGATAAATTATACGTATTTACAGCATAAAATATGTTTTGAAATATGTGTTAATCAAGGAATAGCCAAATCAAGTTGATTAACATATACATTGCTAATCTAGTTGCAATGGTTTGGATTTAGAATGTCCTACTAACCTTCATGGTAACAAGATAGCAATGTTCAAAGTAGGGATGAACTCCTAAGGAGGGGTTCCTGGGGTTGTGGCCTTGAGGATTACGTAAGGTCCTCTCCTCCATGGTCTGAGGAGCAGAGCCCTTGTGCTCTCCCTCTCTCTACTTCCTGACACCCTGCCCCGAGCTCCACAGACCCGGACTGATATGGACTGAATGCTAACTTCTACAAAAGCCATGAGAAAATAAATCTTTCTTCCTTTAAGTTATGTGGTCAGGGTTTTTTGATCATAACAGTGAGAATGTTGGCTGAGACAGAAGGTAATATGTATATGTGGTGAAACAATTTAAATTCTATTATTTTCATTTTCAAGAATATAATACGTTGTTACTAATTCGTAACCATGCACAATAGATCTATCGAATTTATTCCTCCTGTCTAATGTAAATTTTTTAATCATTTGGTCAACTTCATACCAAGTATTAAGGTCTCTTTCTAATATAAGATTTTTATTTTGTAGACTTCAAATCAAAACACGAGCTATAGTGTTTAATATAAAATTCTTATGAATAAACTATCCTCCACAAAGATGTTAGATGTTCCACTTCATGCTTAATATTAAATATGAAAACATTTTATTATTTTTAATATTTTTGTACATCTTTATTATATAATATAGCACTGTATCTTTTCCAGTTGGTCAATATAAAATAATTGACAATACACATTTTTAGTTTTAAGGCTGAATTATGCTTATCTTCACTCATTTATTGATTCTACATATCCCTAAAATATGTTTTTTTTTACATTTGAAAATGTTTAATCTTTATAAATTATAACCATTTTGCATGTATTTATACATGGCTTTTAAAGCTCCATATTGTATTTTTATATTAGTTTATATTAATAAATGCATATATAATAGGGTTCTTTACTGTTTATAGTAATAATTCTTTTTACTCAGATTTAAAAGTAACTTAAAAGTAAGTTATAAATTGATGGAGTTATCTTTTTGTTTATTATTCACTTGTATTTTTCTTTTAATTACAAAATTAAGTGAATTTATACTTACTATAATTAATATAAGATTTATTTTACATATCAGTTTGTGCTGATTTTGTCTGTGTCCAGATACTTGACCTGCAGAAACTATGAAAGAATAAATATTTTATTACATACCACAAAGTTTTGGAATTATTTATTATATAACAATAAGTGATAACAATCACAAATTGTCAAGAACAAAATCCCTTAACTAACATTGGAGTTGAAAGGCAGCTTTGATCCTGCATTTCTCACTTGCATCATTATTTTTATTATGCAGTGTTAAATTATTCTGTTTGATTTTATTATTGGAAGATAATGCACATTGTATTCTTTTTAGTATATAAAGAGCCAATTATTTCTGAGGTTTCTGTTCTGAACATACTTCACAGGAACAAATATGGACAGTGCTTAAATCAGAATGATGTCAACTTATGTGGTAGGTTTGGGATGTATTGGATACCTTTTGTTTATCCTCCTAGAGTCATTCTCCATTTCTCTCATACTTGGGGGATGCCATATGCAGATTTTTCTTCTGCTTGTCCTGCTCATGCCCTTCTGCCAGTCTGATTGAGGGTTTTAACTTTAGATTACTAGCTCCTGGAGGTTACCTGTTATCTCTCTTCATGGTTAAGATAATATTTTCATATCTAGTATCCCTTGCTGAACCATATTAGTTTCCTTGTGCACACATTTGTAAAGTGCCTCTTTAAAGTTAAAGGTCCCCAAAAAATGCTTTTTTGAGTATGCTTTTGGTTTCTTGTTGGGACTCTGACTAATACATTTTATTAAAATTTAGAAATTAGGTAAAAGGAAGGCCATTTATGACAGGAAACTGTTAATTAAAAAAAGGACAAAAACTGCTCATTATATGTTAGAGTCCAAGAACAGCCTGGTTAGTAGTATATTACAAGGAGTTGTAAAAAGATCCAAGTAATAAAAAGAGCAAATCACCAGGTTCTGTATTCCACTGAAAATAGTGTTTACTGTATTTACCATTCTCTTTAATGTTAATGAGTGTTTAATAAAAGTTGATTGGGCATTAGTAGGACCAATGTGGTGTGCCTATTATTCCATTACTTCCTTGACTGAGATAGGAGAATGGCAGCTTTCAGGCTCGCCTCAAGCACTTAGTGTACGCCTTAACAACTTAGCAAGACCCTTCCTGTTTCAAAATTTAAAAAGGTCTGAAGGAGTAGCTCAGAGGTAGAATGCTCCTAGGTTTAATCCTTAGTACTGAAAGAAAAGATAAGGCTTTAGGAGAAAAAAGAAGCTTTATAAGGTTTTCTCACAGGCACTTAGTTAAATTCATGCATCTATTAAGTGTTGCTTCAAAGGTCTATTAGATAGATCCTATTTCCACTCCTGCCATTCCTTATAATGATTTACATATATGCAGAACAAGAAACTGGGACAAAGATTTCACTGCCAATAATTTTTTGGGGAGGTTACCTCAAGAAATACCATATAAGAATAAAGAACTGAGTCTGGAAACCCTCAAGATATTCAGTCTAGTTTGCCATTATATCCCCCTGAAGCTTAATCCCACAGAAGAACTTTGGAAAACAGTGTAGAAAAAATGCCTTTGAATCATCCTACCTAAGCAACAAAGAATCTGGCACATTGTGCACCCATTCCTGTCTTTACTGGCTTTTATGAGTAATTCTCTCGAACTTCCAGCCTGGAAGACTTGAGATGACAATAAGTTCTAACTGCAAGAGAAATACTTCAGGCCAAAGGTGGGAGAGAGGGAGCTAATACTGCACCAACCTTCCAAAGTCCCCCATATCCCTTTGGTCTTTACAATCTCTGTGCAGTCCAGCCATATCCCAAAAGCCACTATATCAGTTACTTTTTGTTTTCCCTGTTAGGACTTTGAACATTATTCTAAGAGTAATGAGAACACTTCAAAATATCTAAGCAAACAAGCTACAAGTTTAAATTTATATTTAAATAAAATGTATCCTGATAGGAGTTCAAAAATCTAAATATAATAGTGCCTGTAATATTTAGACTGCCTACTTGTTCATCTCCTCAAATACATTATATGACTGAAGATTTCAGGGCTTTTACTCCTCAATTTTGTATTACCAGTATTAGATACAGGACCTGATATTGTTGAATATAAAATAGGCAAAACAATAGATAGAAACGTAAACAAGAGTCTTTATAACGTTTAGAGCCACTACCAAATACATTTGTGATACTATCTTGCATTTTTGAAATAATCACAAATACTGATTAGTTTATTTAAAAAAATTCAAGGCAGTTATTATTCAGTATACAAAATAATGATAATAATAATAATAATAATGATAATAATAATTTATAATGAATGGCAGTAACACAAAAATATAATAATCTGCACCAATTTTTTACTTGTCTTACTTTACTAACAGAAAGTCATAATTATCATTCTAACTATGGGAATATATTCAACATCAAATATGAGAAGAAACAATAAGGAACTATTGATGTATAAGATGATATCTATGATTTTAGATACCTTATTTTCATTTATGAATACAATGTTATATGTATAGAGACACCTTTTATACCTCTGGGTTCCACATTCATGGGTTCAAGCAACCGTAAGTAGAAATATTTTAAAAAGTTGTATATCTGCATGTTTGAACTTTTTTCTTATCATTGTACCCTAGAAAATATAACAACTATTTATATTTAATTCAATATTATAAGTAATCTAGCAATAATTTATAGTATATAGGAATACAGGCATAGGTTATGGGCAAATGTGACATTATTTTCTATAAGATATTTGAGCTTCTTCAGATTTTGCTATCTGTGAATGGTCTTGGAACCAATATCCTGTGAATGCTAAAGGACAATTGTATGTATGTATGTATGTATGTATTATTATTATTATTATTATTATATATGCATGTATATACATGAGTAAAAATTGTATTCTTGTATATATTAGCTGAGTAAATAAAATACATACTAAATGATATTGAATGTTAAGGCATGTATATATTAAGAAAATGGCACAAAGGACTTTCGTGATATGTCTGGGGTGTAGCTAGGATGAAATAGTTTTACAATAGAAAGGATATTTTAGAAATATTTATTAATGAATAATATGTTATATTAATTGTAACAACATAATATTACATAATAAAAAAAGAAATATCATTCAATAACTAAAAATGAAAATTAACACTTCTACCTTTAAAGAGATTAACTGAATTATATGTAAAAGTTGTCACACATTGACATTTTATTGGTGATGGCAAATATTGAATCTTTCTTCAAATAATTTTGTTGCTTTGCAGCTATTGAATAGCTCTTCTAAATAAGGAATACCTGTATGGCAGAAAATTTCCTTTTTTTTTTCCTTTTTAATTCTCAGTGATGCTGCAAATACCAAACCACCAATGGGCAGGCAGTCTTTCATGAGAAAATTAGAGAAAATGCATGTTTATTGCTAAGGCAGTATAAATTTTCATCATTATTAGAGATGGCATAAGATAATATAAAATTTATGCAGCAGCCAGGCATGGTGGGACATCCCTATATTCCCAATATTTGGGTGACTGAGACAAAGAGGATGGAAGGTTCATAGCCAGCCTCAGCAATTTAATGAGGCCCTCTGCAACTTAGTGATACCATGTTTCAAAATAAAAAATAGTATAGGGATGGGGTATAACTAAGGGGTACAATGCCCCTGCTTTCAATTCCCATTACTACAGGAAAAAAAGAAAATGTAGCAAAGAGACATTTCAGGTTGAAATACTAGTTCTGCTGTATACTGTGTGACCTCAGTTAATTAATTTGTTTCAGAGCTTCAATACTTTTATATGTAAAATGGAGTTGAAAATGAGATCTGTGAAGATTAAACAAGCTACTTCCCATAAAATGGGTAAGACAGTGCCTGATACATAGAAAGCACTCAAGTGACTTTTATCTTGAAGACACATTTCCTTGAGAACTGACAAAGGCTTATTTTTATTTCCTATACACTATCTTCCCAAACTCCAATAGGAAACATGAATCCCAAGTACATACTCACAGGGAAAGTGT
The DNA here is from genome assembly GCA_004027655.1 of Graphiurus murinus. Lineage (NCBI taxonomy): Eukaryota > Metazoa > Chordata > Mammalia > Rodentia > Gliridae > Graphiurus > Graphiurus murinus. The sequence continues at coordinate 38,691 of PVLC010006563.1, read as the reverse complement.
GAATCACAAGAGAGATCGAAGGTTTGAGAGAATAGGAATAATAGATTTCAGAAGGGAGGGGCCTGGAGAAGAAAGACAAGATAAACTATTGCCATTAACTGAGTTTAGGTATCAGTAAAGAAAACTAGGACAGGAGATACAGTAGAATAGTGAAGAGGTAGTTCCTATTTTCTGCCAGATGAAGATGTGGTAAAGAATTCAAATTCGCAACTTCAGATGAAAGTAAATATTAGAGATATTATGGAATTTTCTAGGGATATAAATTGTACTTATATTTTTCTTGATAAAATGTCAGTAATATTCCAGACAAAAACTGGAATATTACTAAATGAAGTAAAAATTATAATGTTAAAATTGTATGTTTATCAATGTATGATGATATATTGTATACAATATTCTCTCATTTAGAAAATAAGTAGGCTATTCCTCAATTTATGAATATATATGGTTTGCAAAATCAATTGTTAATATTTAATCTCTATTTTTCCCTAGAGCCATTTTCTATTTTGTTCTAGTAGTAGGCTAATAGTTTGTTACTCTTGTTTCCAAAACTACCAAAAATTTGTCCTAAAATAAAAAGTATGCTTCAATATTTACTTACTTTATCTATTCACTTGCCATTACTTTATATAATTATTATACCCCTGTCCTACTTGCAAATCTGCTTATTTAAAAACAGATAAAATGTAGCTTTAAAATTGGTGGTGTTTTTAGAGTGTCCAGAAATTTGCTAAATATACTGTTTTACTTATTAATTTAATGCACAGTAGATGGTCATAATAATTAGAAATTTAATGATATTCACTACACTATGATTTCAGTTTCTAACAAATTTCCTTTCAAGAAAAAAATATTTTTTGTTTCAGTTACTTGCTTCATTTTTAAAAAGTAATAACATAGGAAAGTTTAGAAATTGATCATTCTTAATAAGCACATAGACTCAAAATGATTTGGAAGATTTGATTGATAGAATAAGGCTAACATTTTTTAAATCAGATATCACTTGACAGCAAAATTTTTAGGTAGCAAAAGTGTTTATCTCCTTTCGGTAATAATAAAAATTACCAAAATAATTTTTATTACTTGTTTTTTACAAGTCAGAGTTATAATATTCCAGCTTTCTAAATTATAAGGTTCTCTTTCATTGTGTATATAAATTGTGTATATAAGGTTCTCTTTCATTGTGTATAAAATTAACAAAATAATTTTATCTTTGCTATTTACCATGGAAGAAATTAATACAAAGTATATGTAGAATATTTTTTCCTATGAAGCATCTTTTAGAATTCCTTCAAATCCCATGCTGGGTGGGATGGTGCATGCTTGTAATCCCAGTACTTGGGAGGCTGAGACTGATCGAGGATCCAGGTTTGAGGCCAGCCTCAGCTACTTAGTGAGGCCCTCCACAACTTAGTGAGACCTTGTTTCAAAATAAAAATAAAAAATAGGACTTGGGGTGTAGCTAGGAGGTAGAATGTCCCTGAGTTCAGTCCCCAGTACCCCCCCCACACACAATTCCTTCAAATTCCAAATATATTATACTAGATATTATATATTTGCCTAAAACTTATGATTAGTTGTTGCCACACCTTATCATCATCATTCCATGATTGGCTCTTGCAGAAAGGGCATATTTTAGTCGATAGAGTTATTGTTGCAAAAATAATTATTATTGGTAAAACCTTAGGGCACCTAATTATTGTCTTAATTATTTGCACTTGTCTTTCTAATAGAAGATTAGAATTATAAATGACAAATTTTTAAGCTCATTTAAAAAATTCTAAATAGTTTTCAAGTTTTTAAAATTATTTTCTTACTCATTATTAATAATTATTAGTAATTATTTTCTTATTCATTTTGTATATGTTGTATTATTTTAGGTTTTTATTCAACCCTTTTTAATGGAAAACATTACGTTACACTTTTTCCAATTGATGAAAGTTAAATTTTTACCAAATAAAATGTACTTAATTGACAAATTAATGAGTATTAAAGTCATGGTACTATAGTGATACATGTATATCCATGTTTGTAGCAGCACAATTTACAATAGTCAAATTATGATACCACCTTAGGTGTTTCTTAACAGATGAGTGAATAAAGAAAATGTGGTATATATGCTATATATACACAATGTAGTTTCACTCAGCCATAAGGAACAAAATGATGTCATTTGCAGGAAAATGGATGGATCTAGAAACTATTATAGGAAGTGAAATTAGCCAGTCACAGAAAGTCAAGAGTCATATGCTTTCTTTCATACGTGGAAGTTAGAAAATAGGAAACCCAAATATATTTAACTTACAAAGAAGCCAGTAATAAATAACATCACAGTTACAACAAATTAAAATATATTAATGTTGAATTTACTTTTGGAATGAAATTCAGAATCCATGTCTCAGTGAGGTGACTATAATTACAGATCTGTGTAAGTTATTAGCATTAACAAAAATCAAAGAATAGCACTTGACCTTTTATAAGTTTAGAGAACAGTATTAATAATCTTCAATGTATTACAATCAGCAGAGATTTGTCAACTATACCCAAGATGCCATCAAGGAAACAGCTCAGACTAGATGCCACTAATAGGATGATCTAGAAAAATTATTTAGCTCTAGATATAAATTAGCTGAGGATGCTGAATTTGATGAGAGGAAAAGCTATCATATGCTAATGGAATTTGAAGAGAGTAGTAGTATATAAAAAAGAAGAGGAAATTGTGAGAATGTAATTAAATCTTTTCTATGAAAGGAATAGCTTGACTTAGGCTCCATTTTGTAAAACTGCCATCGTGTAACTTTGCTTGTATTTTTGTAAAGATAGAATTTCCTGGAAATTGTGAGCCCCAACCCCTCCCACAGCCTCTCCTTCAGCCAATGGCATAAAGATTTTGAGATTATGTTCACACCAATAAGAGCACAGCACAGAAGCCCCACACTGAAAATTAAACACCCAGCAGTTTTCTGCCATGCTGTTCCTATATGTCTGACTTACTGATGACAGGATCCTTTTTTGCAAAAAGTAAAATTTGCCTGGGGGGGAAAAAAAGGATTTCAAATAAATGAGGAGAGATACCAGTAGAATAGTGGAAGGGGGTTGGGGGAGTGAGGAGGGGGAAGAAAAAGAAGAATAGATGAAGAAAACAGTTAAATAATATTATATCCATATATTAAGGCATCAGTACCAATTTCACTAATAGTACAGAGGGTGCATAGAATTGGATCTGAAGGCAAAATCCCATATGCTGTTGCATCTATACAACACAGCTTTTGTATCACTTTGAACCTTATTAAGATGTATAATTAACATTGCACCAATAAAAGTATTTTTTAAAGTATGTGAAAAGGCATATATATATTTTAAATAAAATTGCATGAACTATTTAATCATAGCTATTAATACAGGAATGTTTGGAACAATTTTAAGTAACTAAACATTTGTCCATGTTATTTCTCAATCTACATATTTATATACACATGTCATAATGGAGAGAACTGTCTAAATGGCATCTGTCATTGGCTTACCCTCTAGCTTTTAAAAATTATAGTTTCAACATTGTATTAATTCCCTAAAGTCAGATATTAAGCAAATCTCAGAATCTGTAGAAGTACACTACTTAATTTGTTGAAAATATGCAGTGAAATCAAGTTTTAAAAAACGATTTTTAAAGTTCAAATGTACTTGCCATTTAAAGCAATTTTGTTATGCTTTGCTGTTGCTCTTTATCATAATAACATGCTTTAAACTCTCTATTTTTAATACTATGGACAATTTTAGATTACTCTTCAAAAAATCTTAGAAGATTACTTTAGGAAATGTTTGAGGGAGATTTTAAGCTTAATATATACTGAAGGAAATAAATAGGACTGAAAAGGAATTAAAACTTCAAAAACCTGGACTACTAGTTTAGATTTATACAGATGATTCTGAGAAATTAATGTCATAGAATTCTGAAAAGAAGACTTAAAAATAATACAAATACATTGGAGATATTGTAAATTTGTGATATGTAAGACTTCTAATTTTTTAAGACCATCAATTCTCACTTCTTTTCATTTTTAAAAATAGTGTGGTTCAAAACAGCCCATAGAATTAAAATTTACTATTTACTCACTAATAAGCATATAGTTCAGTATTATTTATACTATTATTTAACCAATCTCCAGATTTCTTTTAAAGAAAAACAAAAACCTGTACCCATTAAACAATAGTTCCTTATTTCTCCTTCTCAAAAGCTATCCTTTGGAAATCACAATTTAATTTTGTTCCTTTAAATTTTACTCAGCCATAAAGAAGAGCAAAATCATGTTCTTTGCAGGGAAATGGATGCAACTGGAAAACATTATGTTAAGTGAGATTAGTCAGTCACAAAGAGTAAAGAAGCATATATTCTCCCTAATATGCGGATGCTAGGGAGAAGATGGGGCATAGGAGGGTCTCCAGATGAAAAGGAGAGACCCTCGATAAGCAAAGAAGTTGATTTAATTGTAGTGGATGCATGAGGCAGAGGGACACCCTAAAGCACATGATGTACTTACACAATCATATCAAGGTCACTCACTGAACTGAACCTGAGGGGGAGGGAGGGGGAGGGAATGGGGTGGGAATTGGGGAAGTGGTCAAACGAGAATTGTGTGCAAATATGTTGTTAACAACTTGTACTTAACAAAGATGTATGCTATATTGCATGAATTACTACAATAAAAAAAAATTTGACTATTCTGTGTATATCATATAACTAGAGTCACACAGTATTTTTTCTTTTTGTGATTGGTTTATTTCACTAGTAAGTCGTAAACTTCATCCATGTTTTATTTTGTTATAATTTATTTTATTTTAAAAGGTAAATAGTATTGCATTGTGCGTATATACCACATTTTCCTTATCCATTTATTCAACGATGGGCATTTGGGTCGCTTCCATCTCTTGATTATTGTATATATTATTACTATTAATATGAATATGCAAACACCTCATTGTGATCTTGCTTTACTCCTTTTTAATTTATACCCAGAATTGAAATAGTTAGAAATATATTTTACATTCTTAAATTGTGAGACTTGGTCACTATAACTTCTATTATGATATTATTTCACTATTATATAATATATAATTAATGTCAAAACAAAACATAGTACAGTAACTCTTCATCAAATAAATTATAATTCACACTGGGAAATATTACTTTAATTTATTTTAAATCATATTCATCATTAATTATTTTAAATAATAATATGTTTCTCTGTAGCTTATATAGTAATCAACATAAGCTGACCAAACCATAAAACACCTGCATTATCATGAGTTGAATGTAAGAGAGTCTAACAGTATAAAACAGAAAGAAAATTGTGCTACCAAATAAAAAGATTATTTTCTCTGGGATACCAATAAAAAGAACCAAAGATATGAAAATGTTAAACTTTCCAATTATTAAAATGGCATGGGTGGAATAATGTATCAGCAAACATATTACACAGAGACAGTTCACATTTTATTTGAAAGTAATTGCCAGCTTAATAGATCACATCAAGATGTTAGCTGGTATTCTGGGAAAAATTCTTCTGGATAAGTGTAAATAAAGTGATAAATATGCTGCTAAATAAAATTTGAACATTTTCAAACACAAAACAAAGAACTTCTGTAATTAATAATTTGAATTTTACCATATGTGATAAAAAGGAAAAGCAAGCAAACAAATAGGGCACACTTTGAAAAAGAGTGGTATCATCTTAACCCAGAAGAAAACAAATACACAGTGGATTGAAGAATGGTATTGTAAACCTTGATTCTGGAGGAATACATATTTGGTTCCCATTGGTGGTCCAGATTCCTCCTAATATCAGAATATTTATTGTATAGACATTTATTGTATAGACATGGGACATAAATCCACTTCATGAACTCATTAGCAACTTGCTCAGACATGTCAGCATACAGTTTAGACCAACATACCCGTGCTGCAGTTGATAACAGCCCTTGGATAATAAATTTCTCCATGTATCTGATGGACTTACTTCATTACTACATTTGTGGTTTTGGACAACTATTTGAGAAGATTTGATAAGCCTGCCAAAGACACTTGATAGCACGTAAAGAAATCCTATGAAAGAACTGACGTTTTGACAAACACCAATACTGAACAATTTCTTACACCACCACAAGTCTACCCTGCTTACAACTCCAATCCAATCCAGTAATTTCACTTCAGCCCCTGTTCTTCTGTAAGGATCAGTGAGACTCTTCAACCTTCCTGACACCCAGACCAACTTCAGAATCTCCTCTTCCATTATTATATTTGGTTCATTAGCCCCTCTCTTTGAGCATTTGTATCTGTAAATTAATTGAAGTACTCAAATAATAGAACTTGTGTATTGTCTAGTACACTTATTTGAAATATTGTTATAATTGTTAGTCTAGTATACTTGTTAAAATTGTTAGAATTATTGTTGTGAACTATATCATTTGATGTTTATTCAGAGCTAATTGGCTTTGGCAAAGCAACTTCCCAGGACTGAAACTAGTTTAGTTTTACTTAGAAAATGTCCTAATAATTTTCTGCTTGTTATAACCTTTGAGAGTTGAAAAAGCCTTATGACATTGTGGAAAGACACAAACCATGTATGATGTGACTTATTGGTCTCGAGACCTTGTCTATTGCTCACAACAATTTATGATTTACTTTATATCCTTAGGATAAATTGGATTAGTATACTATGATTTTTAGCTATTATAATCTGCAGTACGATCTGCTGTGTTCTAACTGACAGCATATAGATATTACAAAAACTGAGCATGCAATGCTATGTAACTGTTTTGAAGAAATATAGGAAATAATAAATCCACATAAAATTACTTTTATTGTTGCTTAGTATCTACTAAAGTTAGCTCATCCATTTGTCATTGAAGGATTGAGTTCCTAGTTGTGAAGAGAGGGGAACATAATTCAGGATAGGCAGGATTCTTGACTAACACAATGGAAAAAAACAAAAACAAAAACAAAAAAAAACTTTAGCATGGGCCCATCAAGACATAGACTGAGATTTGTTTAGGATAGCAAGAAATACACATTTAAGTGACAATTTGGGCCATCCCTTGAGGTAGAGAGATTCATTATTGGAGGTTCACAGCTCTATTATTATAGAAGATTTTTGTGAGGATTGAGTATAAGGAAGTATGTGGGGTGACATCAGTCTAGTAATGAAAAGATTATTTGGGATGTTTTGGCCATCTACTGGGTACCAAAGGGATATTTATTATATTATTAATAGGTATTTCATTTTGTTGAAACTATTCAAAGACAGCTAACAGTGCCCAAGGAAATTACACTTTTGTTTAGATCATTTATGAGTGAGATGGCTAACAGTGCCTAAGGAGATTACAATTTTCTCAAAAATTTGTGACTAACAGGCCTGGCTGAGGAGTAAGGATATTAAGGCATTTTGCCGCAGACTTCTGTATTAAAGTTACATTTTTTCTTGTTATCCTTTATGTCTCCTTTCTACCTATTTTTACCTCACATTGAAATGATTTCAAATGAAACAAAATAGTTATGAATGTATACTAGCAAAACCATAACACTCACCTCAATAGGGTCAATAGACAATAAGGAATACCTCCTTTCTTAAAATGAATAGCTTGTATCTACCTAAAAGCTTTAGATTCAGTAGCAGTCTAAAATCCTCTTTTTTAAATCTGTCAATCAACAGACCTTGATTACTGAATTACTCCTTAAAAAAGAAAATCTCACTGTAATTAGATCATATTGTGTATATAATAACTGAATTTGACCAAGGCTATCTTCTTTAAGGTGTATTGTTAAGTGACAGAGGCAAAAAAAAAAAAAAACATAACAAATTTGGTCCATAATTTTTGGTGTACCAAAACTTGATTATCACTGCTTATAGTAGGGAGTCAAAGTGGATTTAATGAAGAAAAAAAGGCATCGCTGATTTGGGATGCATTTCATATATCTTAATATGGTAATATTTAAAGTAAGAAAAGATATAGTTGTTCAAGTTTTCTTCTTGTATTTATTCGTCTTATTATACCACTTGTTTCTCATTACAAGTTTTTATAACTATTTTCAATAAATTAAATTTTGATATTCATTTAAATATTATACCTTAAGAGATCTCTGCAGGCAGTGTTTCCTAGAGTTCCTTAAACAAATGGACCTTCCTAGATAATTAATGTAAAATATTGTGTACAGTTATGACAAAACTATAAAGAAGACACATAATAAGGTATAATGCTACATTTTTTGTTATTTCACTCAGGAATGTCACACACTTTGCACATATACAATACGATTGACTTGAGATAAAAGACAATTTCCACCATGACTCTCCAGGAACCCATGGTTTATTAGAAGGACAAGCAATATATGCATACAACATAATTTTGGAAGAAAGCATGACGTGTTTCTTTGAGATTATTATAAAATGTTGATATTTAATATTTTTCTCCAAAATCTATGTCCTGCAATTTCTTTATGTCCTATTAGTAAGAGTTTAAGGCTCTATAGAATGATATATAACATACTTATCAGATGGATTTGGTATCATGATCTGGGAAAGGATAACTTGTGACAAAATTTATCAAAACAAATAAAATATTAGATATATTTTTAAAGAAAATGATTGACCAATTTTACCAATTATTAAAATTATAATTTGCCAATTAAAATTAAAATTATAAATTAGTAGTTTGGATCTGTCAGCTAACTTCATAAGTTTGGACTCTATTTGCTAAATGTCAAACACTAAAACAAAAATGAATTAAATGTCTACTGTAAATATAGATTCCAAAGGGTGGAATTATTATAAGCATAGCTCATATCTTCAATTCAGGGTCCCAGAAATATTTGTATTCCTCTATCTTTATCTTTTTACTCATTACTTGATTCTGCTTACTCTTCTCTGTTTCATTCTTATGATATTTTGTACAGATTATGATTGATATTTCCTTTCTTCCTCAAAACTCCAGGCTTTTAAAACTAGTGAAATCAGAGAAAGAATAGGCATTTTTTTTTCCTTTAACACCAGTAGGAACAACTGGTAGGGCTAGATCTAATTGGCTCAGACAGAGACACATATATCTGAGTCAGTCATTGTGATGGAAAGATGTAATACTCTTATTGTCTAAATCTGCATCATATACCTACATTTAGAGCTAACGAAATCAGTTGCATATGAAAAAGATCCACAAAATATATGATTGGGTAAATATAATGCTGAAAATAATGTACAAGGCCTAGAAAATTATATATTTTAAGTGTTTTCACAACTTCATTTATAAACTATGAAATATTAAGCAAGTTAAACAACTTTTCTTTATCTACATGAAAAACTTTGCTAAATTTTAGTATTTAATTAAAAAATATGAATAATGACCTATTTAGTATAATCAGTAATCTAATGATAAAAACTATAATAAATATTAATTTGTTGTTATTACTAGGGATTGAACCCAAGGACATTCTACTTCTGAAACACACTCCACAGCCCTATTTTATTTTTTATTTGGAATTAGGATCTGGCCAAGTTGCTGAGGGTCTCATTAAGTGTCTGAGAATAGCCTTCAACCTGAGATTATCCTGTCTCAGCCTTCCAAGTACTGGGATTTCAGGCATGCACCACTACACACAGTTCAGTATTCAATTGTTAAAAAAAGATATTATGTATAACTAATAAAAATTAATAAAGCATAGTTTAAGTCTAGCCCTTACATTCTTGATTATTTTTTATTGTCAATTTGAGATCTCATAAATAAACTTACATTGGCTCTCTTTTGGTCCAAAGTTATAATTGAGTTCCATTATTTTTTTGATTATTCTATTTCTCACTCTTCCTTTAACTCATCCTGACTTCCTCCAAAGGGAATGCATGTTTTTACCATAAAGCAGTATGTGTTGGTGTCTTTGTTGTTGTTAGCATATTGTGATTTTTCACACTTTTTTCTATCTGCAATTCAATTCTGTTAGGAACATTTCACTAAACATGAGGAAATTTTAAAGCAGCAGCTTAGAAAATAAGGAAAATAGGAGAGAGGAATCAAAGTCTCTATCTTCAAGAAAGTTTTAATGTAATAATTAAAATAAGGAATCTACCCATAACCATATAAATAATCCCTATAGTAAAAAGTAGTTAAATTTAGGTTTGAAAAATGTTTTTATAAGATTCAGAAAAGATAGCTGCTTAAAGAAAATACATTCGCTTATATGGAGAAGGTAATATTTTATCTTAAAAGTGACATTTTAGCCAGATCTTCATTATAGGGTGAAGATTCAATAAAAATAGATAGTAAGGTAGATTGTAGGGAGCAAGAATACTGAAATGAAGTAGCAAAATATAGCTCTAATTGGAATTTGGGGGGGTTGATCTTATTAGGGTACAAATGTTTTGAGAAAGAATAGTGAGGAAAAGCTAGATTAGATTTATAGACTGGAAGAACAAAATATGAGGCTATGGATAACAGGTTACATTCTGCCGGAAATAGGGAATAGATTTTTAAGGAAGAATGTGATATGCACCTGGACCTAATCTTCTTCTATACATAGGTGAATCAGAAAACTGAGGCGACTATAAAGTCTTATTATTTGTATGGAAAATATGTACCACAGTATTGTTTAGCAAAATAAGAAGAAGAGAAGTTGTTAAAGATAGTACTATTGTCCTTCTCAACTGTCCTATTTGTTCTTATGTTTTGAATCTCAAATGTTAACTCCACCCAATATTCCTACACCTAATATTTACTTTGAACTTTTAAAAATATACATTTTCCTTTGAATCTATTTATTTTTCAACTTTTACTTTGAGTTATAATCAGCAATATTACCTCTCTGATAATTTAAAGAAATATAATAAAAGTAGAATCTCTGGGGGTATAATTTAGAATACTCCTGAGTTCAATCCCTTGTACTCATACTGAATATGTGCTTTTGAACTAAGATGTAGATGACCAAAGATTAAAACATTTGTTGTAAAAGAATAATGTCTTCAAATCCTTCCTTCATTTTCTAAGAGTTGTGGTAGATTAGTCTAGGAATATAACCTTCACAGTGTCTAGAAGTGAGAATAACAAATTGCACTTGGCATTGTTTTAACCATTAAATGAGCTAACATGAGCCAGGCATAGTGACATATGCCTATAATCCCAGTACTTTGGAGGTTGAAAAAGGAGGATCACAGGTTTGATCACAGCAACTTAGCAAAACCCTCAGCAAAAAACAAAACAAAACAGAACAAAAAAAGAAAAAAATAAATAAAAAAACAAGCCTAACATGGAACAGACAACTATTTAATGGAAATAAACATTAGTATTCTCTTCACTCTCTTTCTAATAGTGTCTTAATTAGTATTTGCCCTTGAAATAAATAGCATTTTGAGGATTTTAATAAATATTAGCATAATCTAGGTTGAAAAATTCACCAGTTTGGTTTTGATTACAATGTAAATAAATCTGAAAAAAGAGAAATTAAAATGAAAATAAAAAAGAGCTATCACAAATAGGCTTCATTTTTATGCTTGTTTTAAATTAATATGGGTATAAATAATACTAGGAAAATTAAATAAAGGGTTCAAACAAATATATGAAAATAGTGCAATCATCTTTCTCTATTGAAGATGAGATCCCCATCACGTTTGTTGGGAAGGAAACAGAAAAATATATATAACACCACAGGTTTAGATATTAAAGTAATTGAGAATTTTTTTTACTTATAAGAATATGAAATATCTGAATATAGTTTACTATATTCTTATTAGCAAAAAATAGGGGTAATATTATTACTTTATGCCAGGAATCTAAAGATTCTCTATTGACTACATCATTATATGATAATATTTTTCATCAAGTAGTTATACAAATAAATTTTATAATTTTTGATGAAATATCTGTCTAGGGGCTCACACCTTAGGAAAAAAATATTAAGAGAATCATAATCAATATTGTACATTTTAATGTTGAATTACAGAAGTTTTCTGAAAAACATTAACTCTCATGCAAATTATGTTTGGATATATTCTCTTCACTTTACTACTTTGGTGGTACAGAGAGAATATTTATTGGCTTTCTTTTGTAGATAATTCATAAATTTAGATGAGACTTTCAGAGCCTTCTCATTTCCAGTCTACATTTATGGCATTATCCCTATCATTTTTCTGAAACTTTTGACTGATTTTCTAAACGTTAGTGTTTACATATCTATTTATTCTCTAGTTGCATTTGATCAAGCTCTAACCCATTCTGATGACTTTCCAGGACTAATTCATTTTTAAGAGCACCAGTTTCTTTTCAACAACTTTCTGACTTCTAGTAAACAAAATAAAATCTTGTTTGACACCCAATTTTCTTCAGAACAAATGACAATAAAATCTCCAATTTACTTTAATAAAGTCAAAATAAATTTACATTTGAAGAAATACCAAAAAAAAAAAAAAAAAGCTGGGCATGGTGGCACACACTTGTAATCCCAGTACTTGGGAGGCTGAGACCAGGGGAACTGGGTTTGAGGCCAGCCTCAGCTACTTAGTGAGGCCCTCCACGACTTAGTGAAACCCTGTTTCAAAATAAAGAATAAAAAAATAGGACTGGGGGTGTAGCTCAGAGGTAGAATGCCTCTGATTTCAATCCCCAGTACCACACACACACACACACACACACACACACACACACACACACACACAGAAATATAATAAAATAAATGACAGAAATTAAGCCTGAATGATTCCCTCAATTTTATTGGGAAAACAAAACTATGGCTAGAATTTGAATCAGAACAGCAAGGAGTGTTCAAGTTTCTTTGTCTCTTCTCTAGGAGATTCAGTTACCACAAAAGGAAGTAAAGGGTTAATCAGTTGAGCTATCTCTTGGTGAATTAGTCACCTTGAAGATGTGTAGATAGTGGAAATCATTATTGCATTTTTCTCCTTCAGGCTTGAGAGCTTTTGTGATCTATGGAAGAGATTCTTGATCTATTTCCCACAGGTAAAAAATAAGCTTGCAGTTTGCTATTTGCTAAAGATACCACTTCTGTTCTTTTTTCTAATATCATAACCAATCTCTTCTTGATCATTGGCTGCTTCTAAATAAGAAGCCTTTAATTCTGAGAATTCTTATCCTTCCAAAATTACTTTGTGTATACATAATACATTACAATACAAGAATATAAGCATGCTAACTAACAGATATCACTATTTTGGGCATTAATCAGATGAATATGTACATTTTTTACTAGGCTTTCATAATAATATTTAAAACAAAAATTTATCTTTAGGAATTATAAATGAGTTTTGTATTTGTAGTTATGAAAGAAACAGGAATATATGTAAGACCTACATTTTCATGTAGAGTAAACATACATTTATACATACTGATAAATATACATTTTCTCAGTAAGCAGTCCTAGTTAAGATTGGACTGTGCAATAAAATTCTACTTTACTCCAACTTTTCAGAGCATGGATATCCCTAGTGTAGTTTGAAGTCTGAGTCATGGAAATTACAGGTTGACAGTTAGATCACTTTGCATAAGTTATAATATTGACATAAGTAATTATAAGTTTATAAGTTCTATGTTTGCATAGTTGAGTGAGGTCTGTGTTTTTTTTTTGGCTTCAGGACTTATTTTATTTCATAGTAATTTTAATTAGTGAGAAACTCTTAGGTTGTATTCACATGAGCAAACTATTCTTCAGCAATATGTTATTGTGATTTGTTTTATTTTTGTTCTTAATATTTATTTATTTGAGACCCCCTCTCACCCCCCCAAAAAAATTCAGTTACAATGCTATAAATCAAAAATGGATTCCTGAGGTTCTTTGAGTTAGACATTTAACGTAAGAGAAATGTACTTTTTATTTTTTAAAATGTTACTGTGAATGTTATCAACAAAAATCAGAAGGATGAAAGACTCAGAGCTGGTGTGAATAACACACCATCAGTGAAAGTCAGACTTCCCATCCTTGACTTCCAAAGGTGTAAATGAGCATCTGAGGCTAGTGCTAATTACAGTGATCTAAAGACAGAAACTGCTGTTTTTAAGTCTAGGAAGCAAAGTGAGATCCAGCATTGATTTCCAAAATGTGTAATTTTAGAACTTTTTTCTGTGATATTATGTATTTGATCTTTCCAACGATGGTTCACATTTAAATCACTCATCTAAAGCATTTAAATTAAAATGTTTCAAGGCATTTATTAATACACAGGTGTAATTAATAGCAGTGTAAAGATGCTTTAATTATTAATGTCTTTTACTGTGATATTTGATGGTTTAATCTAACTGGATATTTTAAATAATTTTACTAATAGCTTTACAAAAATTGAAATACTGAAAAGAACCTATAAGAACTTTGTCAAGGATAAGTTAAGTTGCATATATAAATGATATATTTGGATTTTATAGGTGAGAAATTGGAATTATTGAAGAACCAATACATAAATGCTTATGTTTTCCTATTTCTCTCTCACAAAAGTAGAGGAAGCAATATACTGTAAAGGAGAAAACAATAGAGTAAAATATGAGTTTTTAAGGTACATGGCATAAGTTGCTCACTTTTTTGAGCTTCAGTTTCTTAACTAAGTAAATAAAAATATTGGCTTCTTTAATGGGGGTTATCATAAGGGTAATAATAAACTATATGGCTAATATAATCAGTCCTCCATTTTTACTAGTTTGTCATCCACAAGTTCAGCCAAGAGTAGTCAAAGATATTTGGGGAAAATGAGCCCGTAGTTAAAAGTTTTTTATTAGTGCATTTTAATTATACAGAACAATGGGTTTCATTGTAACATATTCATATATGCAAATAACATACTTTGATCATATCCATCTTCCAGTACCCTGCTTCATTCTCTATATCTCCTCCATCCCTTTGGTCCCCTTCCTGTTTTCTAGTAGTTTCTCTACTACTATATGCCCTCTTTATTTTTCCCTATATTTTACCTTTGTTTTTCTATATCTGGTTTATTTAGCTTACCATTATAATCTCTAGTTCTGTGTATTTTTTTTGCAAATTAATCATTTTGTTCCTCTCTATGGCTGAATAATACTCCTTTGTGTATATATAACATTTTCTTTATTCATTCACCTATTGACGAGAACCTAGGCTAATTCTATAACTTGGCTGCTGTGAATAGTGCTATGATAAACATGGTATGTAAGCATCTCTGTAGTTTAATGACTTTAATTATTCTGGGTATATACATAATGGTATAACTGGATCATACGATAATTCTATTTTTAATTTTTTGAGGAATATCCATGCTGATTTCCATAGTGGCTCTGCTAATTTGCATTCCCACCAACGGTGTATAAGAATTATTTTTTTTCCTGCATACTCACCAACATTTACTGCTTTTTTAAAAAATTCTTGATGATAACTCTTCTGACTGCAAGAGATGGAATATCAATGTAATTTCAATTTGCATTGCCCTGATGGCTAAAGATGTTGAATATTTTTTCATATAATTATCAGATGTTCATATTGAAGAATCCTGAATAGTAAAAACATCCTGAGCAAAATGAGCAGTACTGGAGGCATTGCAATACTCAATTTCATAATATACTACACAGTCATAGTAACAAAAGCAGCATAGTACTGGCCTGAGAACAGACATGCAGATTAGTGGAATAGAATAGAAGTCACAGAAAAATCCACATAGCTACAGCCATCTGATTCATGACAAAGGTGCCAAAAACATATGTTGGAGAGAAGACAGCCGTTTTAACAAATGGTGCTGAGAAAAAATGGACATCTATACATAGCAGATTGAAACTAGATTTCTAATCCTCACCCAATACAAAAACCAGACTCAGCTGAACTGCCAACCCCTCTCCACAGTGGGTGCTGACTTCTGTCAGGAACACTTGGACCAACCTACCTTCCACTGTCATACATGCCCTGCCCTGACAGCAAGAGCAGAAGACCTACAGAAATGTCTACATCCCTAGAGCCCAAACAAACTACAGAAGATGGACTATTGTCCACGTTCCCTAAATGATTTCAGGGCCTCAAACTCTTGAGGGGAGAAATGCTAGTTACCTAGTTAGGAATAAGCAGGATAGTGAAACTCACCTAGTTCTCTGTGCATGTATGTCCTTTTCACTGTGAACTTGATTATGATGTGAAATTACAATGAACCAGTAATAGTACTAAAAACAAGTATGGAGAGAATTATGCTAAATAAGACTGGCCAGTCACAGATAGTGAAGGTCCATATATTTTTCTCTCATATGTGGAAGCTAGGGAGTACTGGGATACCAGAGGAACTTCAGATAATGGAGAAGAAACTTCAGTGGAGCCGGGGAAGTGGTCAGTGTGAAAAGAGAGGATCAATGAAGGAATCACTTCCACTGGCATTATGAGCATATGTGAGAATACCAATATCAATCTCAATACCTTGTATGGGTAAGGAGGGAGTGGAGAGGGAGTCAGCTGAGGGGAAGCCCACCAAGTTCTGTATGCTTGTATATCACTATCACGATTAGCAAGGTAATCTCACATTATGATGTGAGACTATAATGCACCAATAAAAGTATTAAAAATAAAAGCACACACAAATAAAAAAGAGTATGCATTAAAGTATGAAGATATTGGCAAATGAAAGATGGGACATAGTAACATATGGTAAGATCCAATTTCATATGTCAAAATTGCACTAAAAGTAAATATACTAAAATGCTGAGTGACGCAGTGAGCCACTGAAGAGATTTGAACAGAAAAGCGTTAATTGGTAGTCAGACCCAGAAATAGGCACAGAATTTTTAAAAAACAGGACATAAAAGACTTATAAATGTTGAAAATTAATATGAATTGACTCAAAACGCTGTGAAAGCTACATTTTGTTATTTATGTCACTTAATAATACTTATATGCTATAAATATAAAATCTATAAAAGGTTGGTACACTTATGACATTGAAAATTCATTTGAGATTAGATATATGAAGAAAACATTGAAGAAGATGTTCTCTATTTTAAGGTTCTAATGTTGTAGACATTGGGTTATTAGGGATAAAATTTACAGAAGTTTTAGATATTGATTTAATATGGGATGGCATTAAATTAAAAACTTTTGTGCAGCAAAGGAAACCACTGGGAGTCTAAAGTGAGACTATAAAAATGGGAGAAAATCTTTGTCAGCTACTTCTCTGACAGAAGACTAATATCTAGAAAAAAAGAACATAAAAGAATTAACACTAAAATAAATAAATAACCAAATAAAAATAGGATATTGAACTAAATAGACACTTCACAAAAGAAATACAAAAGGCCAAAAATATTAAATATCATTAGCAAACAGGGAGAAGCAAATAAAACTACCCTGAGATTGCATCTAATCCCAATCAGAATGAAAATCATCAAGAATTCAAACAAAAATAAATGCTGGAAGAGATGTAAGGAAATAGGAACTTTTATTTACACTGTTGGTGGGATTGAAATTTAGTGTAGCTGCTGTAGAGATCAATGTGGAGATTTTTCAGAAAACTGGGAATAGATCCACCATATGATCCAGATGTAGCTTTACCATTCTGCATATTTTCCAAAAGGATTGAAATCAGAATATTATAATTATGCATTCATATACATGTTTATGGCAGCACAATTCACAATAGCCAAACCATGGAACCAATTTAGGTATAGATCAACAGAAGAGTGAACTACAAAATTATAAGAGGTTCTACTCAATAATAAAGAAGAATAAATTCACATCACAGGAAAATAGATGGACCTGGAGAACATTAAGCTAAGTAAAATTAGTCAGTCACAGAAAGTTAAAGGTCATTTGTTTTCTATCATCTGTTGAAGCTAAGGAGTAATCAAAATATAAGAGGGATTTTAGACAAAGAATGAGAAACCCCAGGAGAGTGATAGAGGGGGTCTAGGGGAGTAAGGGAGGGGCAATAAAGTAAATAATTCCATTGATGTTATGCATATATGTGAAATTATCAATGCTGATATCAATATTTTGTATGGAGAAGGTGACCTTCTGGGTTCCTGTAGATCAGTCTTCTCAAAGAGCAAAAGATCTATACCACATAGTCAGCCAGGTGAGTCTTGGCCAACAATCTTCATTCACCTTCATTCTAAGTCAATTAGTAAGGTAAATACAATGTTATAACTAGTGTTTCTATTTTGACATTAATTCATGACTCACAATAGTTGCTAAACATTCCTTGTTATGAAATGTTAGCAGATTAGCATTGCATTGTAAGGAGCATGATGGATTTGCCTAGGAGTAATCATTTTTGTTACTTAAATATTAGAGTCATATATTGAGTGTGTGCAGTTTGGTTGTCTCCTGCACTAATGACCATGATTGGTAACAAATCATCACTACATGATTTGAATACTTTGATATCAGAATTATAGCCACAATTTGAGACAATTTTTCAAGAAACAATACTTAAAATATTCTGTCAGTTTCTCAAGCATGCATTCATTATAAAATAAAGAAAGGAAACTAAATGCAAAACACATTTTGAAAGAAACAAATGAGTAATGAACATCTTTTAAAATTTACCAGCAAATAGTCACAGTACAAACAGATGCTGACTTTTAGAAAACTTGTGGTTTGAGTGTATGTTCATAGTTAACATGAAATATATAATCTATTAGAATGATTTTCAAGTTATAATATTTTTTCATACAAATATGTCAGCATAATCACAAAAGAAACAAGTTATAAAGAAATTGTGTTAAAAGTTACCAAATTATGAATTATAGGTCTATTTTTATCCTTTCTTCTGTAAGGGATTTATCAAAAACCTACTATTTATGAAACTTTCTTCTGTGCCAAGAAAAAATAGTAAAGGCAAGAATGGAGACTATATCTCAGCTATGTGAAATTACAATGCACTAGGATTGATAAAAGAGTACACACACAAAAAATGTGAAGGAACACAGTTAAAAATAAATGCCATAAATATAGTTCAGACAGTAATTGTTTAAAATAACTCAAAAGAGGATAAGGTCCTTAGCTGTCATCAATTTATCCAGATCTATTTTTTTTTTATTCTTACTCCTTAATTAGAATGCTCTTTTGAAATTCACCCTATTTTTGTTAAGAAGTAGAAAATAACTCTTTCCTAGGACTTATTCAGGGCAGCCTGGTGTCAAAAATCATGTAAGTGAAATTTTTCTTCTGTCAAGGGCTTCCTTCTATTAGAGTTTATTTTCTTCTTCTTCTGAATATTCCCAATTAATTAAAGTAAACCTTTTGTATTGTCATCTACAAGTTAAATTTCTCCTCTTGATTTTTTTTTCTCTACTAATGCAAAGAACTTGAGTTGTTACTCCACAGTTCATTATACACAAACTAAATTAACTCTGAGTTTATTTTCTCGATGGGAAATGAAGATAGTTGAAGTATTTATCCCCTCATTGACTTTTAAATTTTTACTTTAGCTTTTTATATTGTAAGAATGAAACATTCATTTTAGAATTTATAGGATTACATGTTCTATTTACTATAAAAGACTGATGAAGTACTTCATTTTTAGGTTGAACTAATGTCAAATTTTTTTTTTTTTTTTTCAGTACTGAGGATGGAACCCAGGGGCATTCTACCTCTGAGCTACACCCCAGTCCTATTTTATTCTTTATTTTGAAACAGGGTCTCACTAAGTTACAGAGAGCTTCACTAAGTTGCTTAGGCTAGCCGCGAACCTGTGATCCCCCTGTCTCAGCCTCCCAAGTACTGGGATTACAAGCATGCGCCACCACGCCAGGCTCTAATGCCAATTTTGAAGAACATTTTTACAAGATAATCTGAACAGAAAACATAAAATTGTTATATTTTAAAGGGAAAAATAAAGTGGTTTCTCATCTCACTTCTCCACTTTGGAGGTATCTAATTATGCTAATAATTGTGAATGACAATTATGTACTAATATATAAATGTGCTAATTTTATGTTTTTTAAATGAGTATTAAATTGGCAGATAATTATTACTAGTTGTAAATTCCTCCTGTAGATTCCATGGATTAGACACTGGATCAAATAAATTGTGATACACATACACATGTGTTATATAATCAATTGAATCAAACTGAATAATTTTAGATATAATTTGTGAAACACTTCTAGAGATAAATGAGGAAGCATAAGGGAAATATTATCTACTGAATACTTAGAACCTGACATGTACTATAGTAGTCATAAAATTGATTAGGACAATTTTGTTTTATTGTAAATGGAAAGTTTTAGTCTATTTAATCAAAATGTTATTATCACTATAACAAAAATCTAGAGTTATTGTGGTTCTAACAATGGCTACTCATATGATCTATGATGATAAGAAGAATATCTACATTTTTCTACCATTTTCAGCATGGTTTTATTCAGAGGCTGACACAAGATAGCTTCAATGGCATTATATCTAGACATTAAACTATATCTGGAAAGATAATATTATTTAATTTCACTTTTAGGAGAAAGAAACTTTTCTTATAAGTTCTTGTAGATTGCTCCTCTCATTCACTCCCCAATAATGGATCATATCCCTACACCCAAACCAGTCACTGACAAATGAAATGGGAATACTGTGATTGATTTAGGGCATCTAGGAACTAGCCCCATGGCTGGAAATGTACAGATATCTGTTTGGTACTGGGCTTCCATGAGATGGGGATGGATATGTAAAGAAGGTTCTGTTACAGATGTGTGCTACAGTCATATACAGTACTGTAAAGGACTTTTTCCAAACTTTCTAAGAGCTTGCAATGTAGGTTGTTTACAAATTAGAAACAGACCTTGAGAAGTATGATTTTCCCAAGATAATAATATCAGAAAGTTGTTGGACTGGCATTAGAAACCGTTCAATTCCAATGCACGACATAATATAGATTCATAGAGAACATATGCATTGGAATTGAACAGTTTCTAAAAGCCTATTCAAATAGTTCCAGTTTTCTCAAGTATAATAATGATTATAAAAAGCATTTACAAGCTAACCCAAAAGTGTGTTTGTGAAAATTTTAGTCTGATTTTCTAGCAGACTAAAAATAGTCTGAGCCGGGCGTGGTGGCGCACGCTTGTAATCCCAGCATTAGGGAGGCTGAGACCGGAGGATCCGGGTTCGAGGCCAGCCTCAGCTACATAGTGAGGCACTCCACAACTTAGTGAGACCGGTTTCAAAATAAAGAATAAAAAATAGGGCTGGGGGTGTAGCTCGGAGGTAGAATGCCCCTGAGTTCAATCCCCAGTACTGCAAAATAAATAAATAAATAAATAAATAAATAAATAAATAAATAAATAAATAAATAAATAAATAAATAAATATAGTCCGATTTTTCCAAAATCATTTACCAATTAAATCCCACGGGAAGGGGAGAAAAAAAACATTTTATACCTAAGAAAGTAACCAAGTGACTTTTCTATATTTGGGGTTCATGTTTTATTTAGCGTATTTAGAGGAAGAAAGGAAAACCTAATATTTTTTAAGGTTTATCAGCAAAAGAAATCAAAGAATGATGAACACAAAATTTTGAGACTATTTGTTGATAATTTAAGAGTACTTCAGGAATGAGAGCACTTATATCTTAGTCAAAATAATTAAAACTGGAGAATAACCAAGGCTTGCTAAATCTTTCAAATTGAAACAGATTTGCCAAGACTGATCTTTTCTACTGAGGAGTCAAAAAATGTTGGATATCATTGCAAACTAAAGCAGGATATAAAGACTGAGGAAAAAAGCAGTTTATAAAAGGTATTTTCTCCTGTAACTTCAAACCCAAGGAAAATGTAAGAAGCTTAACAGGTAATGAGGTCTGGCTAAATTATTAATTCAAACACATAGCTAAGGACTGCATGCTGGATGAAACAGACTGAGGAATAATCTTTCATTCTCCTTATTTTACAAATAAGTAGGAGACAGTGTATGTGTGTGTGTGTATGTGTGTTTGTGTTTGTGTGGGGGGGGCATGTGTGTGTGTATGCCTCCATACAAGCAATTTTAGAGTACTACAAATCATTTCCATCCATACTACAACTTCAAATTTTATATTTAATTGTTTTTATTTAATATTTTTTATGTTTTTGCTACTGAGTATTGAACTCAGAGGCATTCTACCTTCGAGCTACACCCCATGCCCAATTTTATTTCTTTTTGGAAAGAGGGTCTCCCTAGGCTGACAAGAGTCTCACTATTTGTTGAGGCTGTCCTTGAACCTGTGATCTTCCTGTCTCAGCCTCCCAAGTACTAGGATTACAAGTGTATGCCATCAAGCCTGGTTCGACTTCAAATTTTAAGCAAGAGTTTTTAATCCCCTTACCTCTACTTCTTGTCCTACAGTCTCTCAATGGAGGGAATAAAATAGAAAGCAGAATGAGAAGGAAAGGATAATTTCTTGCTTACTTGCTTGCTTTTTTTTTTTTTTCTAGATATTGAATCTAGAGAGACATTCTATTCTCTGTGCTATGCCCTCAGTCTTGAGTCTTGTTTTATATTTTGAAACAGAGTCTCTCTTTCTAAGTTGCTGAGACTGGCCTCAAACTTGCAATACTTCTGTACCAGCCTTCCAAGTATTGGAATAGCATCCATACCCGGCTGTTATCCAATCTTTTCAAATTAGATTTCTAAGTCTAGCTAAGGAAGATGGATGAATATTTTAAGGCTAATGAGAACTTGTAACTTGTTTTATATTATCCTGGATTCTTTAATACCTTAAAAGAGTTTGTTAATTCCCCAAGTAGAAAATGAATGGCATTTTATTTTGTAAATATAGTGTTAAGAAGAAAAATTAAGTATTTACTAATACAGGATATAAAGCTATTCCATGAGTCCACCTCACTATGTCCAGATTATTAAAAATAAATGCTTACAAGTAAGTTTAACTATAATAGAGTAAGCTAGTTAAGTGATGGAAAGAGATTCTGAAAGCCAAAGCAGGTCTTTGGTGTACTCCTTGCCAATTCAAAGCTACTTGTTATATTTACAGGTCAATTTGTTAGATAACTGTTAATATCTAATACTGGAGAGTTTATATTTGAATAAATGAGGTATCAAATTTTAAATGTTGCTACAACTTTTAATATGAATTTAAGCAATATTTAGTTGCCATTTTCTTTTCCTCTTCATTCTGTTTCTATTTATTTTGTTTTTCTTTGGGAAAACACACACACACACACACACACACACACACACACACACACACACACACGCGCATCCTGAATCCCTGAATTTCAAGGAACAAAGTTGCTTGAGATATATTTGCTCAAAGACAGTTACCAATGTCATTCATTATTTATTAGTCATAACTTATATGGCAGGTCTCGAAGACTTATTCAACACCTAAGAGGGCAATCCAGAAACTTTCTCTACATCACAGTATTACGCCATCTAATTTTGTATCATATTTTGTGCAAAATTCAGTGCAGTGAGAAGTCTTCCACAAAAATTCACTGTGCCTGCCAGGATTCTTGGCTTTTTTGATGGCCTCCTTCAAATGTGTAACAAAAAAAGTAGCAATTATCTTGCATATGAATAACCCTGTCCATTGTTTTATTTAAAAAAATTACTTACTACTACATTTTTATGCTTAACATCAAATTCAAATTTGTTATCTCTAGATATGTGACCTGTCCTTGTCCTGCCTGTGCTCCACATCCTCATCAGCCTACTTGTGCCCCTTTTTTGTTCACTGTGCTTTGGCTACACTAGCCATCTCTCAGTTCCCCCAAGAAGCAAAGCTTGATCCTCCTCAGAGATTTTACACACATGTCTTGTTCCAACTGCCTGGGACACTTTCCACACTCTTCACACTTGCTCCAGCAGCCTACTTTTCTTACATTCACAGGACATCTAATAATTTGAATTATGTATGTTATGTACTTATTTTAAGGTGTTTCTCATTAGCTAAGTCTAAACTTGTTTAATCAAATAGAGGATCAAAACTTGAATCCCCTACCTATAAATTGTGCATACACATATATTAATACATGTACCATTGTTTATATATATATATGTTTATATATATACATATATATGTATATATATGTATATGTATATATATATGTATATATATATATCGTTCATATATATATATGTATATATATTCCAACATATCCAAATCAAAGTCTCCATATTTACTCCTTCCTGCAACAATTGTGTTCCTCTATGCAAACTCATTCCATTTATGTGTGCTCTACACTTGATTATAGGGACATTCATTTCTGTTTACTGACTGTTGTGTTCTCATTGCTTCTGTATGTCACAGAGAGTAGACATTCAGTAAGTGATGATTGGATGCATGCATGAATAAATATATAAACATCTCTTTGTGTTAAGCATAACAATAAGAAGAAAAAGAGAATTCATATAATACAAAATTTTCAAATAAGTTATATATTATTTTTCCCATCTTCTCATTTAGTGCTTTTTTAGGCAAGACCACATTTTTGGTCCATAAATACAGATGTCAGTGATAGAACTCTACTGTCTCATTTACTGCACAAAATCCCTTGTAATCAATTAGGTAATATTTGTTTTCTGTTTTATAGATTGGTTTCCTTGTCACTGAAGGATGGTGAAACACCAAAGAATCAAAGAATGAGCTAATAAGTGTATTATTTTTTTAAAATTTGAAACAGTGTCTTGCTAAGTTCCTGAAGGTTTTGCTAAGTTGCTGAGGCTGGCCTCAAAACTGCAATCTTCCCATATTAGCTTCCCAAGTACTGAGATTACAGATGCATGCCACCATGCCTAGCTAAGTATTATTTTTAAATTAATAAGCTTTATTTTTGTGGTACTCTGGTTTGAATCCAGGGTCATTTTACCTCTAAGCTTCACTACAGCCTTTTATTTATTTATTTATTTATTTATTTATTTATTTATTTATTTACTTACTTTTGTTTTGAATAGGGTCTTGCTAAGTTGGCTATGAGTCTTGCTACATTGCTGAGGCTGTTCTTGAACCTGTGATCCTCTTGTTTCATCCTCTCAGATGCTGAGATTACAGGCATGCATCACCATGTCCAGTTTAATAAAATGTTTTAAGGGTAGTTTTAGGTTCATAGCAAAATTAAGCAGAAAGTAATGAGATTTCCCATATATCCCTATCCTTCACATATGTGTCTGTGTTCAGAAAAATATTGGTCTGTAGTTTTCTCCTTTCTCATAATGTGTTTTTGTGATTTTGATATGAGAGTAATACTAGTTCATAAAATAAGTTATGGAATATTTCTTCTGCTTTTATCTTCTGAACAAGAGAATTAGCATTTTTTCCCTAAGTATTTGGCAGCCTTTAAGAGTGAACCCATCTCTACCTGGTGTTTCCTGTTTGGGAATGTTACTAATTTCTCTTAATAGATACTGGCCCTTTCATATTTTCCATTTCTTCTTTTGTGAATTTTGGCTAATTGTGTTCTTCAAGGAATTGGTTCATTTCATCTAGGTGATCAAATTTGTGCATTCTATAGAATTGTTCATAATCTTTCTTTATTATTCTTTTTCTATGGGATCTGTTATGATGTTTTCTCATTCATGTATGATATTTGTAATATATATCTCTTTTTTATTATGATGACAAGAATTCAATTGATTTTACTGATCTTTTCAGAGTCAGCTTTTAGTTTGGGTGATTTTCCCTGATGTTTTTATGATTTTAGTTTCATTGATTGCCACTCTAATTTTCACTATTTCTTCTGCTTAGTTTGGCATTAAATTTATTATTTTTCTAGTTTTATGAAAGGGAGCTTAGATTGTCATAATTTATTTAGTGAGCCACATCATTTTATTTGGAAGAGTAAAAGAAAAGTAAGTCCAAGAAATGTCCTCTTTATAAATATATCAGGAAATTTAATTATACAGTTATATATTTTTAGAAATGGTAGCTTAGATTGTCATAATACATTACGTTGTTAGAAATTTTCAGTTAATTTGATCAATTTGATTATAGAAACAATATAGTTAGCATTGTACAATGGCATTTTTTTTTCAGTTTGGTGAAGAAACTGAAGTTCTGAAGAATTAAAACAGATGAGAGATCTCTAAGTAAAACTGGCAAGGTTCATCACAGGCCCAAACTGGCAAGGTGCATCTGATAGCCTATACTGTAGTGGAAAAAACAAAAAATAGTGTATGAGTAGATGACAAGTGCTGTGAATAAGAACAAAATATTAGGACAAAGACTTCTGGAAGAGCAGTTGCAAGGCTGTATATCTTCATATACAGGGAGGCTAAACACATGAGAAATATTTGAACAGAAAACAATGAAATTAATAAGCAAGTAAATATGTGGGAGAGAAGGCTGAGAGAAGTCTAAGTGCAGAGACTTTTGGAAAAAATCATGCTCATTCAAAAATTGCAAGAATGACTTCAAGATCATCACCAAGAGAAGCAGGGATGGTGGAGGAGTGATTGTATTAAATTGGCAGGACAGACAGACCTCCATATATTATAGTAACAACTATAATTTTTCCTCCACATAAAATTTAAAAAAAACTCTTTTGATTTGGCCTGAAGGACACAATTCAACTTAAGTCTTAAATGAATGCATTCAGTTTGTGAGTTGCAAATGAACTATAGCAGTGTCATAGACTGAATGATTGTTTTCCCACAAAATTTAGAGGTTGATGGTAATTGCAGTGGGCCTTTGGGATATGGTGAGATAATGAAAGTAGAACCCTCATAAAAAGGATTAGTATCTTTCTAAAAAGAACTCAGATGGCTTCCTTGCCTCTGTTCCATATGAGGATATATCATATGAGGAAATAAACATCTTTGGATCAGGCAGAAGGGCTTCCCCAGACACCAAATCTGCTGAAAGTTTTTATATTAGATTTCTCAGACTCTAAAACAGTATGGAATAAATTTCTGTTGCCTTATATGCTATCCAGTGTGTGATAGTTTGTTATAGAAGTCCAAATGGGCAACAATAAATGGAAATGAAAATATCAAAACACTGAGGTCTGATAAAATTTAGGATAAATGTAGTATGGAGGATCTAGATAATTATTTGCTAACTTCATAAAACTTAGTAGAATATTAAATGTATATTTTAAAATCAAGTCAAGATAAATTTCTCTCTATGTCAAGGTAATTATTTATTATCAAATGTAAAACAAAATAAAGGGATCAAGAATATCTCTACTGAGTGTTGTCCTGAGTATTTTGGAGAACATTAACATTTACTAAAATGAGAAGGCTATAAAAGAAAAGAAATCATGGGGTAGTGGTAGGTGGGATAAGAAGATTTTAAGAGTCCTATTTTTTTTATGTTAGCAATGCCAATTAGGCACTCAAATAAAACAAAGAGTCAAGGAGATTCACTAATGCATTTCAAAAGAATTATTAGGTCTGAAAATTGCAGAGGTTTTTTTTTTTTTTTTTTGACAATGGGCTTATAGGTTAAAGTCATTTCACATTTATTTTACAGGTCCGTGAGTCTTCTTCTTTGGAATTTGGTAAAAGGAAATAGAGATGAAAATATCTGTCAAATTTGTGTTTACATGCCTAAAAAACATGGTTACAATATTATGTTTGTGTGCAAACAAATACAGAATTAACTTACAAACAATTTGATATTTTTATAGTCTGCCAATTTTGCATTTTGACGTCACTAATATTTTATTGACTTAGAGTTTGCTGTAGATTTTTTCACACTACTTTTTTCCCCTAAAATTCATTTCAAGTTAAAAGATTTCCAGTGAAGTTATGTGCATCTTACAAGTATAAGTTAAAAATGTAACCAATATTGTTTTGTATTTTAACTTAAGATGCTTTTTTTTTTTCGGTACTAGAGATTGAACCCAGAGGCATTCTACCTCCGAGCTATACCCCCAGCCCTATTTTTTATTCTTTATTTTGAAACCGGGTCTCACTAAGTTGCAAAGTGCCTCACTAGGTAGCTGAGGCTGGCCGCGAACCCAGATCCTCAGGTCTCAGCCTCCTGAATGCTGGGATTACAAGCGTGCGCCACCACGCCCAGCTCTTAAGATGCTTTTGTATAGTCAGGGTTTAACTATAGGAGCAGAACACATAGGAGATATTTCTTCTCTCCATCTATCTATTATCTATCTATCTATCTATCTATCTATCATCTATCTATCTATCTGTCTATCATCTATCTAATCTATCATCTGTCATCTCTCTCTCTCTCTCTCTCTCTCTCTCTCTCTCTCTCTCTCTCTCTCTCTCTCTCATTTATCTATATTTGTCTATCATTTGACTATAAAGGGATCTGTTACAGATCATTGGGTTCATCAGCTGTGAGATAAATTTAAGCTATATCTGAAAGATTGTTGTCTCCTCTTGATGCTGGAGCCTGAAGTCACAGGACAGAAAACTAGGAAGGGAAGGTCACAAGCAGGGTATCATCTACTCACATAAGCTTGAATTCTATCAGAATGGACATTCCTTGTCTATTTTTGTTGTTTATGTGCTTGGTGATATGGGTATCATGCAGAAGCTGGAGCCACAGAACTAAACACATACACCAGGGCTAGGAATCAGATAAATAAAGGAAAATCCAGGGTAAGATATAGAGTAGTTGTAGTCCCAGCTACCAGTTGCTGCATCAATCCAAACAAATCATTTGTTTGCTGGGAAATATTATTTCTCTTCCACTTTCCAAATATCCCATGATTCTCCCGTGTGGCCCATCAAAGCCTGAAACATACCAAAAAAAAATCTGTAATCTTTATTTCAGCTTAGCTAAATTGTCACATTACAAAAGCATTGAATATTACTTATACTGTTTGGGGGCATGATAAACCATCAGTGCCACTTTTCTGTAAGTCTTATATATACCCCAAAAGAGTGGTAAGTTTTTTCTTTTTGTTTTTTTTTTCTCGAATACATACATCAGTAAAAGTGGAAATATAGGAATTTTTGAGGAGAAAACTTCATATTATGATTCTTCCTTTCCTTCTTACCACAGACTCTTTATTCCTAGTTTGTTTTATCCTTATATAATATATTTTATTTTTATTTGGGAAATCTTTACCCCAACATTTTATTTTTAGAATTTTCAAACCTACAAAATAGAAAGAAAGGTACAATGACTGCAGGTATTCCCTTCACCTACATTCAGACTTAACATGTTTAGTTCAACATCCTCTCTCAATTCTCCTTCTCTCTCTCTCTCTTTCCAAACACACACACACACACACACACACACACACACACACACACACACACACACTTTTCTTTCTAGTGTTTTAAGACATGTTAGCAAACATCATGTTACTTCATCTCTCTAAAATCTTCAGC
Source organism: Graphiurus murinus (assembly GCA_004027655.1). Classification (NCBI taxonomy): domain Eukaryota; kingdom Metazoa; phylum Chordata; class Mammalia; order Rodentia; family Gliridae; genus Graphiurus; species Graphiurus murinus. The sequence goes on along the minus strand of PVLC010006563.1, from coordinate 9,479 downwards.
ATATATTCCACTCATAGAAATGGTGGTATTCTCTTAGAATTTTTATCTCTATGAATTATATATAGAGAGGTTATACTACAAATATATAACTACAATTACCATACTCATAAATTAAGCATTATATAATGCTATTACCTAGCATTTAGTCCCTATTAAATATTCCCCAATTATTCCTAAATGTTTATTTTGTTTTTCTTTGCTATTTTTCCCTAATCCAACATCTAATCAATCATCATTCTTTACATTTAATCATTATATGCCTTTGTTTTCCCTTAATATAGAAACTTCCTTCTGTTTTTTTTATATCTATTATTAAAATTTCCTAAGATTTGAGGGCAATTTTGTAAAGATTTCTCAATGTGAACTTATCTGGTGTTTTAATTATTTGGAATACAACATTATAATGAGGCATTTTCGTATGCCATAATATATTAGAAAAATGATCATTTTTTTATGGTGACTGGTTTAATGGGAGTCCTATGTAATGCAACTTTTAGAATGTGTCTTTCTTTGCTTTTTGGTCCTATTCCATTAGTTTTCTCAACTATCAGGTTTCACATTACAAAATAACATGAGGATATTTTCTTTTTCTAGTTATACTGAAAAGTAATTATATATTTCTGTGTTCAACAGGGCCCTCATTGATGTTACAGCTTGGATCTTAAATATCTCCTGAAAGTCCTGTGCCTTGTGGCAATACTGGTTGCAATGTGGCCAAATCTTTGGAAGGTAGGTCCTAGTCAAAAGAAATTAGGTCATGGGGAGGAGGAAGGGTGCCATTGAGTGGAATATTTGGAGTCTGGCCCCTTTCTCTCTTTTTATTTCTTGCCTACCATGAAGTGAGCAGCTTTGCTTCACCACATACTCCCTGCCATGATATTCTGCCTTGTCACAGACCCAGAGCAATTGGACCAAGTGACCATGGACTAAAGCTTCTGAAATCATGAGCCAAAATAAATCTTCCTTTCTTATAAATTGATTGAGCCATTTTTGTCACAAAGATTGAAAGCTAACACAATTGGGGATATCACTTTTGGGGGTGACCTTTCCTGTGTGTAGCATTTACACTATATTTGGAAGCAGATAGTAAGAAGAGAAGTATACCTATGCCTAGATTTAGACTTATTCTTCATTGTAAGTAAAAAGTGGGTAGTTAAATACATCATTTCTGCTTTAGAGATAAGACAACTAAATTGCAAAAGAAACTAATGTTCTCAAAGAAATGTATTATTAAATAAATAAGATGTTTAGAAATATTTCATAAGGGTTTTTGTTATGTATTTTAAAATTTCAAATTTTTGCCTCAAAATGAAAAGTGGATGTTAATGTTTCTGGAATAAAAAGTAATGAGACAGCATAAGGTTAGAGTAAATCAAAGTTAAGTAGAAATATTTGCTTTACCACTACTAAAGAATCACTCCTTTAAACAAAAATTGCTTGTTCACTTTGAATTATATTTTTTAAAATAATAGATAATTTTGGAGATTGATAGTGCATCCCAATAATATGTAATATCACAGTTTCATAAGAAACTAATTTTGTTACATTCTTCAGAAACTTTGATTATAAAAAGAATAGCTGTGAATCAGATGTTTCTAGACCTATCAATCTCGCCTTCAAAAAGGGTCACAATGCTATTAATACCTAGATGAAAGTATGGTCGTGGAGTTTTGCCAATGTTAGCAATGGAAAAAATAAAGTCTTGCTGCTGCAGATCTTTGGGAAAGCTATCAGAGCCTATCAGCAACATAAGAGGCAGAGCCAGAAGACCAAAATAGAAGACATACAGAAGCCTTGAGGTCAGATGCTATTAGTTAAAAGCAAATTGGAGATTTCATAGAAATGGTCACATCAACCTTTGCTGAAATCAAGGGTAAGGAAGAATGGATGTGAATCAGGATATTGGTGACCAATAAAAATGAGCACCAGGTCATCAAAGCAGGGTCATTTATTGTTCTAAGAGGAGGTGACTGAACCAGGGGAAGGGCTTGAAAGACCTGAGTGGTTTAGGTGGGACAGCTGCTGGAGGGGCTCAGGGCATACACTATTTGCACACTGCTGAGACATCAAGGAAAAAGAAGAAGATGAGGATGAACAGGAAGAGGAAGAAGAAGAAAAGGAGGAAGGGGAGAAGAAGAAGAATGAGGAAGGAAGGAGAGGAAAGACTGGAAGGGATCAGGCAAATTTTCCCCAAGATGAAAATCTATGAGAATTTATGTTGATATGCTGCTGGTAAGATCCAGTTAGGTGTGAAATGTGTAAAACACTTCAAGGAGAATTTTCATAATCAATGACATAGTTTCCAGAACTTGAGAGTACATGTGATACATACCCCAGAGGGTAAAATTGGTTTAAATTTTGTGTTCAAAATACTAGCATCACATGGCAGGTACATGTGCAGATACTGAATCAAGTTGCCAGAAATAAAATATTAGCAACAGAGCAAAACAAATTAGGTGATTTTGAGCAATTAAATATTTTTAAACTTTAATTTCATCATATGTACAATATATAATGATACTAAACTATGAGTTGTAAATATAAAATGAATTATTATCCATAAAGCATTTATAAAAGCACTTGTCACATAAGTGCTATATAAGATATTATAATTAACAAAATAACTATGAGAAATGAGATTTAATAATTTTATATTTTCACTGAAAAATGAATTTTAATCTACTTTGAAAATTTTGAGACAGATTATATGCAAACTTCTTAGCTATCTCTGTCATTTGTAATAATCGGAACAAATAGTTTCAAGCTGTTATATATAAAAGGGTAAAACAAACAAATATTCACTTATTCTGGTGATGTGGATTCTGAAAGAATACAACCAAAATAAACTAAAAATCAACTCAATATTTGTCTTAGCCCATTTTATTGCTATAACAAAATGCCTTAGTCTGGATAATTTATATATAATACAAATTTATTTCTCACAGTTCTGGAGGTTGGGAAATCCAAGTCAAATTGCTTGCAGACTCATTTTGTTGTTGTTGTGAACTAAATTTATTGAGGATAGATTTACAGTACTTGAGAAGGGAGTCTAATTTATGGCAAATTCTTGGATAAATATTTTTATTGGTGCATTGTAATCATACATCATGATGAAATTTAGAGTGATAGAATCATATGTGCACAGAGCAGTCGTTGAGCCTGCACCCAGCTCCCATCCTGCTCCTTCACTCTCCCAGTGCAGGACACTGTGATTGGCATTGATACATTTTTTGAATGTACATCATGTCCATTGAAAATTTTTCCTCATGGAGTCTCCCATCCTGCTCTTGACTCCTTCTGTTAGATCCCCTCCCTTACTCCACTAGGGTTTCTCCTACTTATCTGGAGTCCCTTCTATGTCCCAATTTCTCCTTATCTTCTGCATTTGAGGGAAAACATTCGACTGTTCACTTTTTGTGACTGACTAATGTCACTTAACATAATATTCCCCAGTTCTATCCTTTTCTCTCACAGACTCAGTTTTGATAAAAGCGTATTCTCTGCTTCATAGATTTTGCCTCTGACCATGTCCTCCCCAGTGATGGAGATGCAAAAAAACTTGTACCTCTTGTATAAGACCATAAATTCCACTCATGAGGACTCTCCTCTGGTGATTTAATCACCTCTTTGCCTCTTATATATCACTATAGTTAGTATCTTTGTACTTACATTTTGCGGAAACACCTTCAGACTATAGCAATATTCAATGGACCCTCTTGATCCAATGTACGGTACTCTGAAGATGCAGATACTCTTCTCATTTTGGTATTGACATCGCAGAACATAGCATTGTTGTTAGTAATTTCTTGGCTCATTTTGTTTCTTTGGTCTTCTGTTAGATGGTTGAAGAGGCACAAAAATTTAAACATATGTTTTAAATAGCCTAGAGATGTATCACACAATCCACAACTTGCTCCTGTCATGCTGGCACTTTATACTGTGCTGTGCTTAATGGAGGCAAGTCTAGTTTCAGATAAAAAGCCTGTTACATCATTGACTTTTCTTAAGATTTGATCAGAAGAATGATGTGTGTATGCTTGTGAATATGTGTGTGTGTGTGTGTGTAATTTGTTAGCATCCGAATCATTTTAATTTAGGAACAGCACAAATTTGTCCATGAGTTTTGGTATATTCTAAATAAAATAGTACAACAAATAATCTATATAGAGCTTTTTAAAAAACGTTTTCCTCTTGTTCTAGTAGCAACATGGGATATGAGCAAATATATCTTCAATTCCTGGGTCTCACCTTTCAAGAGAGAGGCTGGGCTAATTAATATATATTAATTGTGGGTGATAAAATGAATGTGTTATGTTGAGGATAGAAAAGCCATGAGAGACATAAACAAAATAAGTCCCTGAAGTTTAATATTCCCTCCCTGGACTTCTATGTGAATGTGATTTCAATTTTTTTCAAGTCTCAGTACATGTTATATAGCAACTAAGCGTAGGTTCTACATAATGCAGATATGATTATAACCATTTCTGCTGGAAACAACACATGCACTGACAATTGATTTTCCTTTTACCACAAACTTATATGTAATTATAGGATCAGGTTTTATTTTTACATGATTTGCTTTGAAATTATTGCTTCCCAGTAAAAAAGAACCAAATTTTGACATATCCAGGAGCAGCCCTTCCAAATGAGCACTGTGTGTAGACAATCTGTGCTCAGCTTTTGTAGCTCTGAGCATAAATCCTTTCCAATACATTAGTGCACATCATTGAAAATCATTCCAAGTGATGTGTTCAAAAGCTTTCAGAGGTTCTACTCTGATCTAGTGTGAGTCTTTCTAAATTGCTTAGAAAAGTTGCATCCTAATACAAACTTATTTCCTCTGACATTAAATAACTTTCTTGGAATGAAAAAAATGATTCAATTTTCAATGGCTCTTTTACTGTGGTTCCATCTCTCTTTTTTACTGGAAATTCCTCTAAAGGCATTGCTCTCTGAATCATATACTTCTTACAATTCTAATACTGATTTAGTTTTGCCCTTTCTCCTACATTTTAATAGTATTCTAGTCACTTCAATTTGGATCTGAAATGACTATCTCTCTCAAGTCAGTGTTATACTTAGAACTGTCATAATCTTATCTATTAAAATCATTTCAGTTTGCTTTCTCTACTTTGAATGTATACTTATTCTGGGAAGAGGTAGGGTGTCATATTGACAACAACATATGAAAAGGAAAGATTTAATTATATTTATATTTTACTACCTTAAAATAAGCATAAGAGAGCAATCAAGAATATTAGTAAGAGACAGATCTATTGAACTTCATTTATGTTTTAGCAAAGGTAAGATTTTGGATCTCAGTGACTACTATGTTTCTCTTAACATGAAACTTCATAAAATAACACAGTTCTAGTATCTTGACATAGATAAATCTATTTTCATGATATTACATATGCTAATCTTAAAAGACAATAATGGCAAGAAAAATTGCTCAATATACTCTTTTGAAATTTGTGCTTTAACAATTGCAAGATTTTAATGTCATTTTGATGACAATAATTATCCTTATTGACTTCAATGCAATGTCACATACAGCTATTTTCCAATTATAAATTACATGACCTCTGTCTAAGTTTTACTGTCAAAAGTTCTATCATTATAACCAGGGTGCTCTTTGTTATAATTGGGAAGCCCTCTAGTAGCATTTTGAAGAAAAATTATGATAACTGCTCCATAGGAAATATAATTCCATAAAGAAATTGGCATCAACAAGGCTACTGCTGGCATTAATCTATCCAAGTTCACCAGGGGGATTCCATTGTAACATGTGTAACTCTTTCTTATTTCTTCTAAATACCATCTATTCTTGTTAATGATAAATCTGAAATTACATTGGAAGTCTATACAGATCACCATTTTCTTCCCAATTCTTCACTTTAGATTATTTTTCTGATATAAGTTTTCAAGAATCTGTATTAGAAAAATTATTAAAATAGCTGTACTTCAGCCTCCTTCACTTTATGTCATGCTAATATAGTGCAAAATTCTCAAAATTTGGGTAGTTTGGATCACATGACAAAATTTTATGTAAAATATAGAATTTATCTTAACTTTTTTAGTTTTCTTAAATTTGTTCTTAACTTATAACCAGAAAAAATTCCATGCTGTGATATCAAGTCCAACATTTTCAAAAGCATAGCAAAAATTATTGATATTCTAAATGACTCTGAATTTTAGTTTTTCCATTTTTTAAATAGCAGGAAGCCAAAACCTATTTATTCTTGGTAATGAATTACAATATAAAAGCTCATTTTGGGGGCTTTTATATGGAGAATTTACTTGTAAATTATAAAATTCTCAAAATGAGTGATTTCTGGAAATTAGTTAAAGAAGAAATAGTTAATCCATCTTCAAATCCATCTATAAGTCAATATAGTTAAATACATGATTAACATAGAAACTTTGTTAATCCAAAGTGACAGATACTAATGGACTACTTAGTAGATTAACAGTTAACATGGAATCTTGTTAGAATTATGCTGTTTACTCTGATTCAGAGCTTGAAAACATGCACAAACTCCATTTGATCTCTAAGCACATGTGTTACAAGTTGATAAAAAAAGCATGAGTAGGTATCCAAGCTGACTACTGGACTTACGAGTTTCATCTGTCTGCTGCTTTACTGCTTCGAGCTGTGGAGATATAACACTTTAATCTTGAAACAAATATTAGCAGTATCACCAAGCTGTGATAAACAAAGACTTTACTCAGTGCTTTTGTTTTAACCCCATGACAAAGAAAATTATCCATTTTTATAACACTGTCTCCCAAGTTATTAATTAATATTATGCATAGGTGGTTTGAGGGATTAATCAAAGTAAATCACAAAATGGGTTATGATTCTCCAAAGAACTATGATTACATATAAGCACATCATAAAACATTCCTTTAATATGATGTGACTGTCAAATACCACATTTTTAATTTATATTTTTAAAGCTGGTTTTATATTTCTACAGAAGGTATTTTAATCTATAAAGCTTACTTTATTTCAATTAGGAAAAATGTTTTGATAACCCTGACTAAATGTAATTTGATTATTTAAATGATCTGTTTTCTCCATATGTTTTTTGTTATTGTTGTTTATTTCATTTTGTTTTTGTAGTACTGGAGATTGAACCCAGGAATGTTCTATAATTGTTCTTTACTTCTAGCTCTATTTTTTATTTTGAACCAGGATCTCAATTACTGTGCCCTGCTGTCCTACAACCTGCAATCTTCCTGTCTCAGTCTCCCAAGTACTGAGATTACAGGCATGCAACATCATGCCTAGCTCACCACTTGCTTTTCTTTCATACGTGGATGCTAGAGAGCAATCAGGATGGACACTAAAGGGACTTTAGATAATGGAGAAGAAACTCCAGTAGATTGAAGGAGGTGGTATAGGGGAGGATGGATGTGTGGGATGAAATTCAAGAAGGAATCATTTCTGCTGACATTATGTAAGTATGTGAGAATACCAATGACAATTTCAATATCCTGTATGGAGAAGGGGGAGTGGGGAGAGAGTTGGGGGAAAGCTCAACAAGTGCTGTGTTCATGTATTTCATTATCACTGTGAACTACATTATGATATGAGACTATAATGTGCTAATAATAGTATAAATAATAAAAATAAATTTATTATGCAAAATAGAATGATAAATCACAAGTTAATAACCAAAGTTTCTCAAAATATGAGATAAAATTTAAAAGCCTCTCTCTCTCTCTTTCTCTCTCTCTCTTTATTTATTTCTTCTCTCAAGTGTTGAAAATGCATCTAATTTCAATAAAAATAGAAAAGTCTATTCTCACATTGAAAAATATGGTTACCAAGCACAAGTACATCTGAAAGCATTTTTATATACTTAGAAGATTCATATTTTCATTGAGTATTATTTCAAGATATCTTTGCACAGGTATTTCTCTATCCCTTTATTACTAATTTTCTAATCATGAACCATCTCTGGGGCACTTTTAGATGCAATTCACTTGCTGAAGTATGCTACTAGAATGAAAATATTTTTATGCATTTAGAGTATCACAAGACTCAGATAAAGATATAATAGCCAGCTTATCTTCCCTCTATTTTCTCAAACTTTCCCTTGAAGAATGCTTGAACTTTCCCCCAAAATATATTTTAACTTCTACAATGACATTCTCCCTTTGATGCTTTCTAGCAGTTTCAGTGTTGGTCTTTGTGCCTGTCTTATACATTAAAGATATTTGCCTGAACATAGATATAAATAACAGAATAGATACTGTTAGACACAAAACTCAGAAATGCTTTATAGATTGCTCATTTTCACTGAGTGCTTAAGAAGACAGCACACCAATACTCAATGACCAAGTGTACACAGAAATTGTTGGGCCAGGTATGATGACAAAACTATGAAAAGTTTACTGGAATGCTTGAACATACAAAGATTCATTATTAAATAAATATTTCAGAGATTACTATCATTTTAGTAAATCTGAATATGTAAGGCATATGAAATAAGTATGGATGTTCTCGATTAGAAAATTCCATCCAACCCAAGATGTAATAAGCCCAAGTTAGATATCAAATTATAATACCATCTACTGCTAATAGCATAGAATATTAAATATTTTAGTGCTTGCCAGATGTTTTCTAGATTATTGTAAATGAAACTTTTAAAAATATTTTTTAATTGCAATGATATAACTTCAAATGCCTGATAACATAAAATTGTAGTGGAGAATGGCATTACTAAAATCTAAAATGAATTTTTAACAAGAAAATATTTATTTTGTCCTTGAAGTGACTTGGTATATTAAATATAAATATCATTTATATTAACATATTATATTTGAAATACTATAAGATTAATTTATAATTCATTGCTAATTCTTTCCACTTTAATATATTTCATAAATCCTTTTTTTCTCTTCTTTTGATTTACCATTTTCTTTCATTCATCTCTTCTATTCATCAGCTACATATCAATCTAAACATGAGATAGCTGAAAGAAGAAAATAATATATTTTATATTATACTTCTGATACAGTCAATACAATTGAAGGAGTGCTATATAATTTTTAAATGGAAATTATGTATATATCATATTACTTCTTTAGACTCAAAATCCAATAGGTAGATTTACTTGATCAAAACTTATGAATGTCATTGTTAAATTTTGAGAACTTTTCTACCAGGTTTATTCTCCTACCAGAAGATTTTGAGGATTTTTTTTTTTTTTGTGATTACATAGCCTATAGAGCAACTTATACACATTTGTTGATGATTAAATGTGAATTATTTACTCTTTGTGACTGGCTAATCTCACTTAACATAATGTTTTCCAGTTGCATCCATTTCCCTGCAAAGAACATGATTTTGTTCTTCTTTATGGCTGAGTAAAATTCCATTGTGTATATATCCCATAGTTTTGTAATCCATTCATCTGTGGATGGACATCTTGGCTGCTTCCATAGTTTGGCTATTGTGAATTGAGCCG
>PVLC010006562.1:27261-68774 GCA_004027655.1 Graphiurus murinus | reverse complement strand
CGCACGCTTGTAATCCCAGCATTTGGGAGGCTGAGACCGGAGGATCCGGGTTCGCGGCCAGCCTCAGCTACCTAGTGAGGCACTCCGCAACTTAGTGAGACTCGGTTTCAAAATAAAGAATAAAAAATAGGGCTGAGGGTATATCTCGGAGGTAGAATGCCCCTGAGTTCCATCCCCAGTACCGCAAAAAAAAAAAAAATAAAAAAGAAAAAATAGGGTTGAGGTTGTAGTTCAGAAATAGAATGTCCCTGGGTTCAATCCCCAGTACCACACACACACACACACACACACACACACACACACACACACATCATGTAGACAAAAACAAACAATGCTATGAAACTCTGAAAAAGAGAAAAACATCATCACTAAATTTTCCAAATTGATGTTTATGAAACAATGATGTTTCCAATAACTATAAATTGTAATTATAAGTTTGTGTTCGCATTGTACATTTACTAAGATGTATCATATATTTAACATAAAACAAATCATAGGGAAATTCAAAACACTAAATTCAAAGTTGTTCTCTGACCTCAGTGTAATTTAATTTCAGATTTAAAAAAGTAAGTTTAGAAAATCCCAAATAACTGAAAATTAAATAGCACACTTCTAAGTAACTCACAGGTCACATAGAAAATATTAAGAAATATGAAAATATATGTTGAAATGAATAAAAATGACAACATTGCAATTTGTGGCATTCAACTATATTACAATTTGTGACATTCGGGTATATTAATAGCCTCTAGAGAAACAAAACCACTGGAAATACATATACATGCACATGCACACACACACACGTGCACACACAAATACAAATGATTCATTATAGGTATTGACTGATATACCATATATATGATTTATAATAAGAATGCAATATGTATATTATTTTATGGGCATTGGCTCACGTGATTATGAGGTCAAGAGTTCCACCATCCACTGTCTGCAAGCTAGAGAGCCTGTGGTGTAATTCAGTTCAGATCAGAAGACTTGCAGACCTGGGATAAGGGATATGGGGTGAGGACAAGATGGTATAAGTCCTAGAGTCAGCTGGTCTTAAAATCAGGAGGTCTGATGTACAAATTATGGATGTCCCAGCTCAAAAAGAAAGAGCAAAATGTCTCTTCCTCCACCTTTCTGCTCTATTTAGGCACTTAATAGATGATATGACTACCCTCATTATTGAGGGAGGGTCTTTACTTTTTCTACTGGTCCAAATGCTAAACTGTTCTAAAAATCCCCTTACAGGCATACTCAGGAATATTGCAGTACAAGTTATTTGGGCATCCCTTAGCTCAGTCAATTTGACATATAAAATTAGCTATTGCAGTAGGTCTTTGAGGGAAATTTATGTCTTTACATGCCAGTATCATAAAGGAACAATTTAAAATAAATTACTTAAATTTCTTGTTTACAAACTAGAGAAACTTAAACCCCAAAGAATTATAAAATGGAAATAGAAGAAATCAGTGAAATATAAAATGAACAACAGAGAAAATTAATTAATATAAAGGTCAGTTTTTAAAAAATTAATAAGTCAGATATTCCCCATTCAAAGGAAAAGAGAGAAAAAAATACAAATTAATTATATCAAGGTTAAAGGGAAATACCACTACAATATAAACATTGAAGAGGTAAGAAAGGATTAATTTTAACAACTCCATGTCAATAAATTAGGAAGTGTAAATGAAATGGACAAATGCTGTGAAAAGCACCATTTACTAAAAGTGCCTCAGAAAGAAAAATAAAATCTGAAGAGTTCTATTTTGATTAAGGAAATTTAATTTGCAATCAAAAGCCTTTACATAAAAATACTTCAAATGCAAATGATTTCACTGGTGAGTGCTATAAAACATTCAAGTAAGAAATAATCCCAATCTTTTGCAACACCCTTCAGAGAACAGGAGCAAACTAACAGGCTTATGAACAGATATATTTATGACACCAGCAAAGCACTAACACCAAGCCTAACATCATTACAAAAAAGAAATTTATAGATCACTACCCCTCAGGGCCACAGGCACAGATCCTCAACAATATATTAGAAAGTCATGTCTGGAATTATATAAAAATGATAATACATTATGATGAAGTGAGGTTTATCTTCAGAAATAAAGATTGGTTCAACATTGAAAAACAATACAGTTCACTATGCTAGCAGAATAAAGGAAAAAAATTCACTTGATTGTATCAATAGAGACAGAAAAAGAATTTGACAAAATTTAACACATATTCAGGATAAATTAACTTCTATAAAATCAGATATAGAAGAAAATTTCAGTTTTTTGGAAAGAATCCATAAAAAATTATAGAAAAATTGTGTTTAATAGTTAAATGGTGAAATAGAACACAGTTTTTTCTTAAGACCAGGAAAAAGGTAAAGATCTCTGCTTTAATCTCTTCTATTTAATAATGTAGTAAAGATTATAGTGAGTCTAATTAAGCAAGAAAAAAAGGAAGGATGGCATGAAGGTTAAAAAAAAGTAGAACTTCATTTACTTTTTCTTTGGCAGTACTCGGGATTGAACCCAAAGGCATTCTACCTCTGAGCTACGCCTCCAGCCCTAGTTTTTATTCTTTATTTTGAAACACGGTCTCATTAGGTTGTGGAGAGCTTCACTAAGTAGCCAAGGCTGGCCGCGAACCTGTAATAGAATACTAATCATAACAATTAAAAGGAGGGAAATACTGTTGATTGCAACATTGATGAATCTGAAAACACACTGAGCAATGAAGTCAACCACATGAAAGTGTTTAATACATGACTCCACATATGTGGTAAAATGTTCTAGAATAAGCAGAATGAATTTATGCTGCAAGAATCATTTATGTATAACCATCAGTTCAGTGTTCCAAGGGTGAGGATTGGGAGAAATGTTTACTAAGGAAGTCTTTTGGGTGTAATAGAAATATTCTGCATCTCATTTGCTAAGGTAATAAATACATGTACACAAATAGGTATATGAGTTTTTCAAAACTCATTCAATTGTATACTTAGCATATAGACATTTGAGTTACTTCTTGATAAAGTTAAGGAGTCAGTGGCATAGTTTGCCTCAATGTTGCTTCTGTAGGTCCAAACCCCTAGCATGGGGCAGACAGGGACACGGAGGCCCAGGCAGTCTGATGGTTGGGCAAAGGACTAGATGCAGAGCCTGGGAGAGAGAGGGGATTAGAATATATGATACCTTTGTCCCTTTCTATCAGGGCAAATCAACATAGCATCTTCAGGGATAAATGGCTGCCACTTTACTTCTGTTTTTCCAAGTTGTGTACAAAGTTCTCTAATGCAGAATGCCGAAGAGAATTCTGGGAAAAGAGAGTTGGTGTTAATCAAACAGACACAGTAAAATCTACCTACTTGACTATGAATCACTTTAATTCTATTTTAGGAATTGAGAAAAATGTAAGCCTAACAATTTTACACACCAGAGCTTGCGAAAATTGGGGGAGTAAACTAAATTCACAACTGAGTAATGTTTTCACTTGATATTTTTAGTTGTCACATTAACTTCTCTTACTTCATAGGGACACATACAATTTATTTATAAAGGACTGTGCATGGTACACTGAGCAGCAGGGTCTTTCTAAACTCTCTTTGCATTCACTACTCAGTTTTTTTTTAAATTTTACTTCCTTAGTGTTTAGCATCCAGCTATTATTTTGTATGTCTTGTAAATATATAATTACACACCAGGTCATCATCTAGTTGAACAGCCCTTTCAGTAGAAGGGAGAGCTGCTGTTATTATTGTTACTCTCAGGCTGCCCACCTAGACATGAGGGAAAAAAAATAGAAAGGCACACCTTTTTACATTATTCTTCTGGTACTGCACAAATCATTTGTGACTAGAAATCATGATTTTTTTATAAAACAGATTTAGATGCTGGACTCTACTTCTCCTAAGCAACTAATAAGAGACTCTGACATGTGTGTTTACTGCTGATAACTGCAGTATTTATACTTTCTCTGGTGCCCTGAAACTCTAATTTCTTTCCAAATTGCTTTCCATTCTCAACATTCTTGTTTCATCTGTAACACTGATAATTTCTTGGTCTATGAAAAATTTTGAAACACAGAAATTATTATTATTTACTTATTTGTTTAATCATCAAATCCCATTAATATTTATTCAGTTTTTTCTATTTAAGATTTATTAAACATCCACTTAGCTTTGGCAAAGAAAATGAGGTAGGAGGGTTGAAAAGGAAAGATGAATGTAACATGGTCACAGCCCCTCCTCTCTGCCATTTTCCATGACTGTGGGCCTACTTTACGCTCACAGGTTAAATATGCTTTGCTCTTTAAGATGCATCAGGAGGTTGTTCACAAGACCACAAATCAAGCTTATTAAGCTTTGTTGCCCACATCTTAAGGCATCCCATGTGAAACCCCACTCCCTAAATTTAGTTCACATTGCTTGTGCTATCTAACATTTATTCTGTACTGGGGATTGAACATAGGCCATCTCATCTCTGAGCTATGATATCAGCCCTTTTTATATTTTATTTTATTATTTTGAAACAGGGTCTGGCTAAGTTGCTGAGGGTCTCACTATGTTGCTGAGACTGGCCTGGAGTCTGCAATCCTCCTGTCTCAGTTGTCCAAGTACTAGGATTACAGGCATGCATTACCATGCCCAGCAACCATTCCTAAATTTACTTTCTAATGATTTTATCGAGATTCATTCTTCCCTCCCCACCACCATACCCTTGCCTTTCTTCCTCAAGGCACTAATATCAAGCACCCTCCTGCATTCTGATTCTTCTCCTCCATCATCTGAGCTGCTTTCTTTTCTTATCCTCATAGCCTTCCCATGCTTCAATACCTATTCTGACTCCTTGTTCTATATATGGATTTCTAATCTGTAAACAGTGTACTAATATATTAATCTGTTTTTCTTATTCTTTGTTTCATACGTGAATGTTTTCCTAATCAATTTGTTAATTAAATCTTAGCTACTTTTTATGCTGTGTCACAGCTGGCAGGCCATTTAATCCACAGATAATGGCAATATAGTGATTAGAACCCCAATTCTGAAATTTTATACAGGATTTGCATTTTAGTTGCTTACTGCCTGATCTTGGGCAAGCTAGCTAATCTCTCTCTGCCTCAGTGCTTTCATCTGCAAAGTGCAGATAACAATATTACCACTTTCATGGAGTTGATATGAAGATTAAATAAATAAAACTACTGACAAATATGCTCAGAAAGATGCTCAAAATGTAGATAAGTGCCAAGTAAATATTAGCTATTTTATTAGCAGTAGTAAATATTTGTCAATTGGAAACAGAGGGGCACATAAACAGCAATTAAAATACTTAACAGGGAAATATGATGATTGATGTGGGTGATGACATGGAGAAGCCACTGATTCTGTATATTGTCAAAAATACATAATCTTCGATGTTTCTTCTTTTGCCACACTTACCTGATAAACCTCTAATCCTCATCCAAATTAATTCTCCACTGGCTTTTGGACTGCACAGTTGAATTTATTTGGAAAAAACAATCACCCTGTCTAATCTTAATTTAAATTCATGGGAACTAGTCTTTAGTTGACACTTAGTTTTACCTGGAAAATCCATGTTTTCCTAGTCCATTCACTCTTTCATTATTCCTGGAGCATTATTTCATATTCTCTTCAAACTTCTTAATCCTTTATGAGTTTGTTCCCTGTTTTTGGTTTGTGTGTTTATTTTTGCATCATTGAGGATTGAACCTAGAGTCAACCTTCTCTCTCAGCCTCCCAAGTACTGAGGTTACAGGTGTGCACCATAATACCCAGATTTTTAGCTGAAAGCCTAGCAAGAAAAAGACAACTTCTACAGGTTCTCATCAATGCCTTTTTCCATGTTTCTGCACATGAATCTAATAGACATTATTTCTCTTATTAATTTGATTAGCAGTTAGAACTCTTACCTAAAGACAACACTTAAATTGTACATTATATCTTATCCCTTTTGATGACTTAAGAATATCCCCCAGAATTCTTTTTTCTCTTTTCCTTCATGGTTAAAATTTCCTTCTCTACTGAAACAACATCTCGTTTGCATATAATCATGCAGTTATTTCTCTCATCTAGAAGACTTTTTCTTTACTATCACTTCACTCTCCATCTATGGGATCATTTTCTTCATTCTTTATAGCCAAATTCCTAAAAAAAAATATTTTTTTTGGTGCTGGGGATTGAAAATACAGAGGAATTCTACCTCTGAGCTATATCCTCAGGCCTATTTTATTTCTTATTTTGAAACAAGTTCTTACTAACTTGCAGAGGGCTTCACGAAGTTACTGAGACTGGCCATGAACCTGTGATCTTCCTGTCTCAGCCTCCCAAGTATTGGGATTACAAGTGTGCACCACCATGCCTCAAAAATTGTATATATTCTTGGTCTTTACTTCTCTCCTTGTCTCTTGAAACTACTCACATTAATTCTTTGCCTTGAGCTCCAAAACTGCTCTTGCCAAGATCATGAAGGATCACTACACTGACAAACTGTTTGAGACAGGCTTAATAATACTTTTAGCACAACTACACTTTAGACTGCTTTCTTCCTGATTGTGGACCCCTGACTCCTCTTTACTTAGAGAATTTATTTTGGAAAACTTGCATTTGTAAATTATATTTTTGCCATTTTAAGATGCAAATCTTCTCTCAGATTCTTTCAATTTTACAATGCAGGACTGTCTCTCTAAAACCAGGGGGATTCATGGCTTTGAAATGTAGTCATCAAGAAAGACAGTACCCCTGGATCCCAGTCTGTAGAAATGTAGGAGCCTCACTTAGTTAAGCACCAAACAACAAACACAGATGGCTTGATCACATTGCTCAGTGTTTTCTAATGTCATCCAACTCTTTAAAAACATTCATCTTTTAGTACAGTAGAGATAAGTTAAGTCTTCTTTTCCTATTGCAGTAGGCTTGAATAGTGTTTCTTGCCTTTTAACTCCATCTGGTCCAATGGTTAATTGTAACTGTTTATCTTTCTAAATCTACAATAATATTTGGTACAATTAAATAACATTTTATCACAATCTCTCAAATACCTTTTTCTTCCTACCACACTGGCTGCCAATTCTCAGTCTTACTTATTTCCTTATATTAGGTTGGCCTTTAAAGATACAACTGAACTAGGAATCAAATTTTGCTTTTTATTTTTTAATATTTTAATTGCTCTAAGTACCATCTATAATAATTAGGGTTTGGAAGGAGAATCTCCACGGGTGATATAAAATAAAGGATTTATTATAGGCATTAAAATTGCTTTGAACACTGGCAAATAATTCTACAGAAGGCTGTTGGCTCTGCCTCTGGTATGGATTTAGGGTCAATATAAGTCAGCAAGGGAAGGAAATCTGTAAGAAAATCTGAATGTGTAACTTGGGAGAGTGATAACCCAGATCAACAGGCATGAAAAAACTAGATTCTAAAAGGACAGGATAAAAGCTGTGTCCATTTTACACCAAATGCAAGAAGTTAATACCTTTCATTATAAAACTACACTTATACTGGTCTAGGACTTGGAGAAGCTAACGGTGGAAATTCAATGGGAGCTAGAGGAATTGTGTGCCTGAGTGCTTCCCTATGGTATTAATATTTGCAAGCAAATCAGCAACATGTGCAAGCTTACAGCAGTGCCTACTGTCCTCACCTCCAGAAACTAGTGCCTGCCTGTACACTGTCCCCTTCGGAGTGTCACATAACGGTCTGTGGAGCCATGGGACCATTTAGGGAAGGGCATTTTGGGAAAATATTTCAGTAGCACTTTATATACTTAAAAATTCCAATTTTTTATCTATAGGTCAGACCTCTCCCCTTAACTACAGATTCTGTAGTACCCACTGACATTTCCATTCAGTCACTTGTCTAATAAACATGTCCAACTTAACTGCTTTCACTGTAGCTATTTGTATTTGATTAAATCCAGATTCAAGCAAGCAACTGAACTGATCTCTGCTTCTTCTATCCTATCTATCTATGAAATCAGTCCAGGATTTGGGGGGAGAAATTTGCTAAGGAAGAAGGCAGGAGACAAGTCTTTTATGCCATTGTAGTCTTTGTTAAAAATTGGGAATTCATGTTTGGTGCTTATACATATGTGTGTGTGTGTGTGTGTGTGTGTGTGTATACATATATATGCACACACCACACACGTGTATACATATATATGTATATATGTATACATGTGAAAGCATACATCATATATATCTGTAATATGTATTCATATATGTATGAGTATGTATCCGTTTTATTTCTGCTTCTCTGGAAAACCTTAACACAGTTAGCTTTGCATTAAAATTTTGCTCTGTTCAAACTAGGAATAATCCTCATATAATTGCTTCATTGCAATTCCTATTCCACTTAATCCATCTTACATTTTTCCAAAGTCATATATAATATGTTCATTTGATTATTTATTAACTTTTTCTAAGCTTATGCTCTAAGACTTAAACTTCATGTTGTCAAGGATCTTATTCTGTCACCTGCTGGATCTTATTTGACTAAAACTAGGCACTCAGTGAATATTTATTGATTGAATGAATGAATGAATGAATGAATGGATGGATGAACTTGCTGAATGAATGACTCCTTAATATTATATTGAGTATTTCATCTAATTGAAAACTCTTATAGCGACTTTGTACTTGTAATGGCATGGAAAACAGGTTAATTCAACATGGTGGGGAGGTATTAAGGAAGAAAAAGAAACTAACAGCATAGAAGAACAAAATGTATTATAAATCAAAAAAGAAAGAAAAGTGGAAGAATGTCATCAAAATAAAAATGGAAAAATAATTAATGAGCTTTTCATCTGCATAGTGCAGGCTTTACATTAGTAATATTTACTGCCTTGCCTCTGTTTTGTAAAGAAAAGCAGTCAAAGGAAAAATTAGCATAGAAAAATGAAAAGAAAGAAAATTAGAAAAAAATTGGAGGAAGCAAAAAGAAGACAAATAGACTTAATGAATGCTAATGCTTAGCTAAGATTAGGAACCACAAATGCTAATGACACCTATTTACACAGATTCTAGCACTGCTTATCCGTTTGCAGAGAAGAAAAATTAATTTATGTTAGAAAATATGAAAGTGAATAAAATGCTAAATATTTATAGCTTACAGAACAAAATTGAGGAGAAGAGCTTATTTGTGAAATTTAAATATTTTATGCATTGCATTTAAAAGACATTCTCTATCATAGTCCTGACAAAAACAGATAACATAAAATAAAGAGCATGCTCACTTCTTCCTATGAGATAATCCAGCCAAGACAATACATCTTGAGACTAAGGTAGCTTTAAAGTCCCATTCATTCTTTCTTTTTTATTCCTTTATTCACCAAATATGCATTGACTGCTTTCCATGTGTCAGACATAGCTGTGTTCAAGAACTTATCAGATTGATCCTTGACTTGTGAATTTAGAGTCTACCAAGGCAGCAGAGGTTAAGAAAAAAAAATCATATATACTATATATTGTCTGACTATATATAGTCAGACAAGTTATTGTTGGCAAAATAATGGCCTCCAAAGATAGATATGCCTACTTATTCACCAGAACCTGTGGATGATACCTTATATGACAAAAACAAAAACAAAAACAAAATGAACCAACCAAACAATCAATGTATATGTATATATACATATGTAAATATATGTATGTATGTGTATAAACACAATTGCAACCATAACGAGATAAAAAAGGCAAGTACAAAATGACATAAGCTATAATAATTGGAAGACTTAATTTTGATGGAGTGTCAGAAAGACCATACTGGGACATATATGCAATGGGAACTGAAAAATGAGCAGCATTTAAACTGAACAATAAATGGAAAGATTTGAGGATTTACTTTTGGGGTAGAAGAACTGAAATACATAAATTGGAACAAAAATGCTTAGTGCATTTATATAAATGAAATCAGTCCAGAATTTTGCATGTAAAATCCTGAGGAAGAAGTCAGAGGGTAAGTCCTGGATGCCATTATAGTCTTTGCTAAAGATTGGGAATTCATGTTTGGTGTTTAAAATATCAACACTGATGTGTAAAATCAGAAAAACAAAAACCACTATCAGAATTATACACAAGAGAAAGAACAAAACAATATTTGGTGCAGATCTTTATTGCTAGAATTAAGGGAGAAAGGCTTTGTAACAGGAACCACCAGTGATTAACTGTAGCTCTCCTGATGTCAGATGCAGGCTTTGAGATTAGAATTTAAGGACAACTAGTTTGAGAGCTCATTCTAGGAAACACAGTATGGAAATAGTCAGACAAGTTATTGTTGGCAAAATAATGGCCTCCAAAGATAGATATGCCTACTTATTCACCAGAATCCGTGGATGATACCTTATATGACAAAAACAAAAACAGAAACAAAAACAAAAACAAAATGAAGCAACCAAACAAACAATCAAAATCTAACTTTTTACAGATATGATTAAACTAAAGCTCTGAGGTAGAGAGATTATACTGGACCATCAGAATGGGTCCTAAATGTTATTTTAATAATACCTAATAAAGACATTTTAGTGTCATTATTAGAGTGAAGTAAATAGACATTTGGTTACAGAAAAGGAAAAGACAATAGGACTGTAGAAGCTGATATTGGAATAATGCTCTTTGAAGACATAGATAATCACTAGAAGCTATAACAGGTAAGAAAGAGATTCTTCTCTAGGGCTTCCAGAGGAATTATGACCCTGTCTGCACATTTGAGTTCAATAAAACCTACTTTGTACTTCTGACTTCTAGAACTATAGAAAAAATTAATTTGTTTTGTTTTAGGCCACTGTGTTCCTTGTAATTTCTTACAGAAGCAAAGGAAACTAGTACAAAAACAGATACAGAAAGACACATTTAAAAAACAGTTCAAATAAGGTTATGTCCGTACAAGAAGGTGTAAAGACCTATATCACTAACATATATGGGTAGAAAGGAACAGGGAGCTGAGAGGGCAGTATGAAGAGGGAAACACACCAAATGCTGTGTGCATGTATGTTTGTATCACTTTGAATCTCACCATGATGTATAATTACTTTGCAACATATAGCAACACACACACACACACACACATATATATATGTATATATATATATATATATATTTATTAACTTATTTATTTATGCTATGCACTGCTAGGGCTCAGTGTTAGTGATGTCTGGTAGATACCCAGTTCAGTGGTAAGGAAGATAGAATAAATATCAACCAAAACTAGTCCATGATTTATTGAGAGCAGATCACAGGGGCCTTAACTGTCTGGCACTTCTGTATTTCCTCTGGTGTGCTAACTGTACATGTATTGGAAGATAGAGAAATCCTTCAGGCAGAAAAATGGCATAAGCATGCATCAAGAGACCATTGCAATGCACAAACATGTTTAGGATTGAGGATACTGATGCTGTCTGCCACATCCACTGCTTATAGCTCAGATTTACTTGTGTTCATGCGAAATTATGTCTCTTCTTTCACTGATTTTTCAAGGAAGGCATAATTTTCTTTTATTATACTTTTATTGGTACATTGTAATCATATATCATAGTGATATTCTTACATGTACACATTGCTTTGTGTATTGCCTTTGCCTTCCACATCCCAACCTGCTCCCTCCTTCTCCTTCAACACATATTTTTGTGAGATCGTTAGTGATACCTTAATATATGAACATAATATTATTTGGACTATTTCCTTCCTCAGTCCTCCTTTTTCCCACTCCCCTCCTCTCTCCCCCAACCGCCTTTCACTTTCTACTGATCTCTCTCCTCTTATATCTGAAGTCCTTTTGTTTTCTATTTCTTTTTAGTTTCCACATATGAGAAAAAGCATAGGACCCTTGAATTTCAAAGACTGGATGATCTCATTTAGTATAATAATCTCTGGTTCCAATCATTTTCATGTAAATGATATACAGTGAAATAACTACAGTCCTAGTCCTGGCTACTGTAGTTGATTTCAAAACTATATTTGACACTTATTATGTCTTTTTTCTGTTACACATTCTACATCCCCATACTCTTAAGCTAACAATCCTGTAGATTTAGGTGTTCTTGTTCAGTAACTAAAATCTTCATGCTAGAGGGACTTAAGCTTTGTTTACTGTGCCTTTTCCAGGCTGTGGATGCTTCAATGGCCTATTCTTGGTTGCTATCAGGCATGAAAGCACTAAAAGAAGACTCAGTAAGTTGCTTAGCTATGGCATTTTCTTTTTTACCCCTATTATACAGCAACAACCTTATCTTCTTATGGTAATCAGAGATTACCCCTAATTCACTTATATAGCAACTCACTTTTCAGATTGATGGACTATGGCATACTGAATGTAGGAGATCTGTAGCTTTAGGTTTTATGAAGTCCGGAGTATATTCACAGATAGAAACATTCCTCTTTCTAGAAAGTGTAAATCCCTCAATCATTTCCCGATAATGGAAGAAGGCCATTTCTCCTTCTAGCTTTTGGTTTCCTAACACAAATACGGTAGTTACATACATGTATGTAAAAAACACAGCACCATATTATCCTCTATGTAAAGGAGAGTCTAAAGTGTCATTTCTAAACTATTAAGAGGCAAGTTCAAAGTTCAATTAGTTTGGACACTGCCATCTCTTGTGGTAAGTGGTAAGATCAGTAGAATCCCTAGTTGTGTGCCATTGTGGTACCTCTTGTATGATGAAGGAGTTCCTCTTATCCAAGTAGATATGCTACAGAATACTGTTTGATAAATCAGTGAAACTTCGAATAATAGTATTACTCAAGTCAGGGCAGAAAGAAAGGCAAATGAATATCCAGAACCCAAGGAGTCTCAAAAAGGACTCGTTGCTGCCCCATTCATGTCCAGTAATCCATTGCCTGCAAGTACTAAGACTCCAAAAGGGATTGAACCCTATTAAGACCTAGCATCTGTCTCTGATGGTTGTGGGATGATAGATTGGACTTTCATACTGAAGTAACCCAGTCAGCCTCTATGAGAAGGAACCCTTGCTGCAGGAGCTGCACTTAGCCTTCACACTTGCTAATATGTTTATCCCTGTAAGCTCACTGTGCAAGCAATATAATAGTAAAGACAGGCTTGTATACATTCATGAAGTAAATCATACTGTGTACTCATTCTACACAGTGATTTGTCTCTGTCGAGTTTTAACGTGAGACACAAAGTTGTACACATTGTTTTGTCCACTTAGATATGTACATGCACGTGCCTCTTCCACAGATCTCTTTGTCTCCAATCTCCCCCAAATAGCCTTCCTAGTACCCTAACAAAGCAGCTTAATTTCCATATATATCCTGACTTCAGGCCATGTCTCCCTCAACACCCAGTGAATGACCAAGCGTACTGCTGAAAACTTGGCCATTGGAAAACTTCCCTCTGTTCATTGCATCTTTTGGCCCCATTGAGAAGAACTGGAGTTTGGCAGAGGTTTTTGGCTGGCACTAAAACTCTGAGTCAGCCAATCAATAAACCTGCCTTTTTTTTTTTTTCTTTCACCATTAGAGGATTGCTCCTTAAACTATTTCCCATTGTCCCTCAAAGTATTTCTCACTTCCCCTAAAACTGCCATACTCAACTTTCTCTCTTTTCTTTTTCTTTCTTTTGTACTTTTATCTTCCAACATCGATGGTACACTGTAATATATCATATATCATGGTAGCTGTAGAAGACACACTTTACACTGTATATACAGTAAAAAGTTGCAAAAAAGAAAGTAAAAATGTTCCTCTGCTTGAGATGTTGTTAATATCTGCATAGTAAAAAGTTAGAAAATAGGTGTTTTCTCTATTTGACCTTTGTTATTTCTGTCATTTTGAGAGCACAGGAAGTATGATATGGGTTATTCTGAAAATTTTCTCTTTTTCCTCAGGCCTCCAACTCTATCAACACTCATAATTCTCTACATTGGAACATTTAGCATCTTACAAAACCCATGTGTGCAACTTTTAATCTATTGGTAGTTAGTGTTATTTCTTCCCAAAAATTATAGTCATCTCTCTCAAAAAATGCAGTCCTACTGTTATGCTGAAATGTACCATGGTAAAAGCTGGTCTCCTAGACATCCATATCCTCTCCTAGTACTAAAGGAGCCTATACCACTTAGTATTTTTATTTTCATTCATGTGACTTGGAAGTCTTTATTATTTTATTTTTTACATTAATTGGTGCATTGTAATCAAACACCTTTGTTAGGTAAAGCTGATAAAGGCATATATGCACACATTTCTCATTAACCCCTTCCCCAATTCCCACCCCACTCCTTTGCCCTCCCTCCTTCTCAAGTTCAGTTTAGTGACTGACTTTGATATATTTGTAAAAGTACATCATGTGCATTAGGGTGCCCGCCCCCCTGTCGTCCATCACCTTCACTTAAGTCAACTTCTTTGCTTATCTAGGGTTTCTCCTTTTTCATCTGGAGTCCCTCTTATGCCCCATCTTCTCCCTAGCATCTGCATATTAGGAAGAACATATGATTTTTTACTCTTTGTCACTGACTAATCTCACTTAACATAATGTTTTCCAGTTCCATCCATTTCCCTGCAAATAACATGATTTTGTTCTTCTTTATAGCTGAGTAAAATTCCATTGTGTACAGTATCCCATAGTTTTGTAATCCATTCATCTGTTGACGGACATCTTGGCTGGTTCCATAGTTTGGCAATTGTGAATTGCAGCTATAAACACAGATACATGTGTTGGTCTGATAGTTTGGTTTCCATTCTTTTGGGTGGATACCCAGAAGTGATATTGCTGGATCATATGGTAGGTTCATTCTCATTCATCTGAGGATTCTCTATACTGTTTTTCAAAGTGGTTGCACTAATTTGCAATCCCACCAACAATGTATTAGGGTTCCCACTTCTCCACACCCTCACCAGCATTTGTTATTGTTCGTGTTTTTTATGATTGCCATTCTGATTGGAGTTAGGTGAAATCTCAAGGTAGATTTGAACAGACACATAGACCAATGGAGGCGAATAGAAGATTCAGAAACAGACCCATGTGCTTACAGTCAATTAATTTTTGACAAAGGAGCCAAAAACATATACTGGAAAAGAGATAGCCTCTTTAATAAATGGTGCTGGCAAAACTGGTTAACCATATGCAGGAAAATGTAAAGAAACCCCACTTTCTCACCCTGCACAAGAGTCAACTCAAGGTGGATCAATGACCTGGAAGTCAGGCCAGAGACCTTGCAGCTACCTGAAGAGGGCATAGGCCCAACACTTCAACACATAGGCACAGGTAAAAACTTTATCAACAAGACCCCCAAGACACAAGCAACTCAAAGGAAGATCAATACAGGGGATTGCATTAAACTGAAGAGCTTCTGTGCAGCAATGGAAACTATCAAGAAACTCAACAGAGAGCCCACAGAGTGGGAGAAAATTTTTGCCAGCTACTCTTCTGATAGAGATCTAATATCTAGGATATACAGAGAACTCAAGAAACTCACAACTAAGAAAACAACTCAATCAAAAAATGGGCAAAGGATCTAAATAGATACCTCACAAAAGAAGAAATACAAATGGCCAATAAATGCATGAGGAAGAGTCTTTATAATTTATCACTCTCCTCTCTGAGCACAATGTATAGACAAAAAATTTTGCCATCCTACTCTTTACCAAATCTTTGTCCTTGACAACTTTGTATTAAAAAAAAGAAAAGACTGAACAACAATAAAAAACAAACAAAAAACAAAACAAAATGCTTCTGTCAGATGACAAATTTCTTTTTATCATGATACATAACAGAAAAAAAAATCTATCTAGGTTTCTAGATAGTAAACCAGACCTTGAAGAGAAGGAAGAAGAAATAAAAAAAAAAAGAAAATAAATTGGGATTAATGTAAAAGTGCCATCCAATTCTTTTAAGTAAGGAATTGAGGAATAAAATGAAAAGAAAGAAACCCTTTTTCCAAAGTCTTTGGAGATTACACCTAAGTTTTATGATTTGGCTCTGAGAGTGAACAGTGACAGCCACAGAGATGAAGTTACATATTCTTGTCCTTCTTCATTTTCCTCTCCTGGCCCAGTTAGAACCAGTCAGAATGTCTCTTGTGAGTAAATTGTATTTAGGTGTGTGTGTGTGTGTGTGTGTGTGTGTGTGTGTGTGTGTGTGTATTGGGGGGCTACTTCAAAGTTAAGACATGTTAACAATAAGTGAAACAATTCATCTACATTTCAGAAAGTTAAAATTGTTTGTTTTGATGCTAAAAGTCATTTCTAGTACAGTCATCTGGAGGCAAGGGATGAGTTTAATAACTGGAAGCATAGGTAACCAGATGCATTAGTTGTTAAAGGGCTAAACTAGTACCTGAAGTTCCCAAGTTGACCCTCTTCCTGGTTCAATACCATGGCTAATTACTTAGTTCTCTTTCTTTCTGATTGGCTTCCTGGAAAAAATGAGCAACAGTAAAAAGAAAAAAGATAAGTAATTTTCTCTTACTATACATGGTTTTGGCCATGGTCTCTCACCACTGAGTTAAATGACTTCAAACACATACTTTCTCTCGCCCGCTTCTTCCTCTCTCTCTCTCTCTCTCTCTCTCTCTCTCTCTCTCTCTCTCTCTCTCTCTCTCTTTCTTCTTTCAAATAAAATAAAAGAATACTGTCCCCATGAGTAGACAGTGGAAGCATCTTTTTGACAGAGATAAATGTTACTTGCAAGAATCCCTTCTTTTCTTTCTACTCTCCTTCAGAACCTGAAATATGTGCAAAGTTATGGCAAGGGCTGAGAGTGTTTCCCAAGGAAATGTCAAGTTACCACCTTTAGTATTTTATTTTAGTTTCCATCTGACCAAAGTGTAAATTTTTGAGAAGTAAAAAATACAATAATCAGAATATGGTTTCATCAATAGCATTTACAAATAATTATCTCCCCTACTATAAAGTGGACATGGGTTTCTTTGTCAAAGTAGAATTTGTATTTAAGCTGTGATGATGGGTGTCTACCATACCTTTTTTGTGAGCCTCGTGTGCTATAGAGAAGGCTTACTGGTTGACGAATCTAAAACACAAACCACAGGAATATGGTCTGATGCAGTTTTTTCCTGAGTATCTTTTCTTTAAGAAAATTGTTGCAAAGCCACACCAATCAATAGTAGCACATTGAGAGAAGAGGAATTGTTTGGTTGAGCTACAGAACACAGTGTTCAGGCAGGAAAATGTGATATAATTGATTTATGTAGCCCCTGTTACTTGCTAACAGCATTATTTGTATTTATATATTTATATGTGAATAACATTCAAGTAACTAAACGACACTGACAAATTTCTCACTATTTTCTTGTATTGGCTTCCTTCCTGTGTCCTCATTTTTCAGTTTGTGTCTATGTATTATATCCTATATAAGCTGACACAGCTGCTTGTCAGTTCTAACAGCCTCTCCTTTCTGCCAGAATACTAGATCATTCTGAATACTCTGGTCCTCACAGATGTCTGGAATTCCGTCCAAGACTCTCTGTCTTACTGATGAACAACTTTCCTTTCCCTGGTTGAAATATAATTTGGGAAAAGATATCTCAAGGGATAATCCAAGCTCAGAATAGTCTACTTTGAATAACTTTACAAATAGAAAAAAGTGACCAATAGTAACTGTTCATAGAGTTACTGAGGAATGGTCTAAGACAGAATAAGATTTTTTAAATTTCACCAAACTATGTCACTACCTTGAATGAAAGATTGAGATTTTGGAAAAATGTCTTATCTTGTGTATAGGTGAGTTTGGATATATTTTTTCTATGAAGAGTTTCTGGAGAAATAGGTGATGCTATATTCATTTTCTTAAAATCTCACACCTCATGGCTAACATGAAATTATGTTTGGATAACAAAGGTTAAACATGACAGAATGCCTGCTTTTACATCTGTTCTCTTTTCAAACCACATCCAAATGATATTAAAAGGATTTTTGAAGGTTTAAAGCTACAAAGGAATATAGAACAGAAAAAGAGGAATAGCAGTAAATGTTTTGAACATTAAAAATAAATGGACAGCGATAATTAACTAGGCTGAACAAAAATAAAATTAAATAAATAAAATAAAACCTAAGGTGGTTATGAAGACATTTTCATGTCTAATAACTCACCTCTATAAAAGGGAAGAGGTGGGAGCTGGAGACTGAGCTTTGTAAAACCTGAACAATGAGATTTGATTATTTCTGAGATAATGAAAGTGATTCACTCCAGATCGATGCACAAAAGTTCCTGCATTCAGACCTATTCTGGACATCATCCTATGTGCTTCATTTGGCTGTTTATCTTAAGGAATGGAAATAAATACATTTATTCCAACTTCCAAAAATTAAGTAAATAAAATGGTAGAAATTTTTTTTTTTTCTATTTAGAACACATCAACATCTTAGAAATTGGCAATATCTAGAACCTCTGAAAAAGAGAATGGTGTTGAAGGTGGGAAGGACTGGAAAATAGAAGGCCTGTTTCAAAGTCTTCATAAAAAGCAGTTCTAGCAGTTGACCTTCATCTAACAGGCATCACTCTGAAGAACTGTGTGAGTGCACCTATCCCAGGCCAGCAGAAACTTTGGAGAGAAAGTCCAATGCTCATAAAGAGGTGCTAGGATATGCAGATCTTACTGTCTGGGAGTGATAGATTCATTGTGAAAGGTGGACAGAAATTTCGCACCACCATCTTTGCCTCATTATAATAAACACTCACCTTAAGAAACATTATGAATAAAACTAGCTATTTGGTATGGTAATAATAATGTTGATGATTTTTTGCTTGATTTTATTCAGTGGAAACTTCCATATCAAATTATTTTACATAGAGCACTTTGACTGGGGACACCCATCAATTTCATAGTAAATGTCTGAATTTGCAAATATGTTTCAAAATAAAAGGGATTCTTATCTTAATTATACAAGTCCAGAAGGCTCTACTTACTAAACTCTTGCTAGATAAATGACCATGTGCAATATAAGAAAGTTTAGAAATCTCTTGAGACTTTCAGCAGTATAGCACATGGTACTGTATGTAAATGTATTTATGAGTTTTCCTTTTAGCTAAAGTCTTTAACTTGATTTCTTTATACTGCAGCAGAAATTTTTTGTTTCACGCACCATATTTTCTTGTGCCATCTAAGAACTTGGTAGCAGTTGTGGTAAGGTGTTCCAATGCACACTGATGACATCACTTCCAGCACTTTCTATGTCTTTTGGCATTTTATGAAGTTTTGTGCAATTCACTAGAAAAAAAAAGTGTATCTAGAAGTGCAGGGAATCAATTTCTATTATGATTGAATATAGAATGTCCCCCAGAATAGCTCATGTGTTGGCCATGCAGTAAGTAAAGACCAGACGTAAAGTAATTGAATCAGGACTGTAACTGCATTAGTGGATAACTCCATTGATGAGTTAATGACTTGAATGGATTTACTGGGTAGTAACTGTGGACAGGTAGAGTGTGGTTATAGGAGAAGAATAACTAGGGCGGTGGCCTTTGTTACTACATCTGTCCCCGAGTCCTTCTTTTATGAGCTCTCTGATCCCTAGATGTAATGAATTGAGTAGTTAAGCATCCTTCCACCATTATGATTCTGCCTTGGAGCTGGCCAACCATGGACTGAACATCAAATTATGAGCCAAATAAAGATTTGTCCTCTGAGATTTTCATGGCAGATATTTTAGTCAGAGTGACACAAAAGCTGACTAAAACAATGCCCTTTGGACAACCTTAACAATGAAGGACTAATATTGCTAAATAAAAATCTACATCTCCCATTCCTCAGAGGAATAATGAAAAAGGCGTGATCCATAGATCTCTTCAGTGGTTCTCAGTGAGGACTGATGCCTATATGTTCTAAGTGGTAAGCAGCTCAGTTCCTAAGGGCTATACGCCAGAACACTTAGCTGGCTCTCTCCCCTGCCCTTTGCTATTCTTCCTTGCCCCTCACTTCCACTTCCTGATGTCACCTTCCATATAAACTACTTGCAATGAGGTCCTTGTGTCATTCTCTGCTTTGGGGGAAAATCGCACATAGACAGCCCACACTCACATAAAAACATTTGTCTTTGAATTCATGGAAAGTCTAACTGTCACTTCTCTCCACTTCTGTGCAAGGAAGAGAGAAAACAGGTGATTAGAATTATTCAAATATACATACTTATAATTTTATTTATTTTTGTGAGGACTGTTATGAATAACATAATGATAGGTATTTTGGGGAAGAAAATGCTTTCTTATTTTTAGCTACTAATTCATAGTAAAATGGGGATTTCAGGAGCTATCACCTTGAAATGGTAGTTATAAGTATTTTTTAAACTGGGTCTAGCTATGAGGTAGAATAGTAAGAGATGTAGTCACTGCCACAGAGATGCCTACAGCTCTTGAAGATTCTGGAATGTAAGGTCAGCCTCTCTTGCTCTTTTCAGTGGAGACGGCAGTTGGGCCTCTGAAGTTTGCTGATGTGCACGATGCCCTTCTAAAGAACTACACAAATTAAAAAAAAGGTCCATGTCAAACAAAAATTCCCCAACTTTCCTTTTTCTCTTTTATCCTCTCCTTGGATATCCTTCTTTTTTTTTTTAATGTACAGTTCAACAGACTCCTTGCCAGAAAATATTTCACATTTTATCACCCTAGTTTTTCTGGATGTGATCTCTTCCTGCTTAGAGGAGACTGTTTATCATCTCAAGCAGGTGACATTGCTATGCTCAGACTCAGAAACACAGAAAAAAGTTAAGCAAAGGCTAAGAGGAAGAAAACTTTGCCAACAAATGTGGAAATAAAATTTTAAATTTGTAATTAAAATTGTTTCAGTTACTTATGATATAGATAATACAAACAAGTACAAAACACTTCTTAAATAGTCATTCACTAATATTGTTTTAATGTGTACTCAAGAGGTAATATATGTGTATAGAAATGTACATATATATGTATATATATTATAGTTTAAATGCATATTAACTTATACATAAACATATAAAAGTATACATATCTATGGAGTACCACCTGATGTTTACCTATTCATTATTGTGCAATAATTACTATTTAAATTTCTACATAATATCAAACCTAGAAAAACAAAATCAGTTATTTAACCAGCTTTTAGGTGAAGAGTTTACTAAGACAGATTTTTGCATTTTTGGCAGTCTTTTGCTAATATAAACAATGTTGTGATAAATATCCTTCTAGGTATCCTATTTTTACAGTATGCAACCAAATCATTAGGATAAATGCCTAGTAGAATTACATAAATAAAGGACCTAAACTTTATATTTTAATTTTAATTTTGATAAGTATTGTGAAATTTCTATCCTTAGGGTTTTACTAACATCTTTCATTCTGAAAATGATGTTTGATTTTTATTAAGTGATATGTAAAACTCTGAAATTTAAGGAAATTCATCCTATACCAGTGATATATTGCAAATTATTGCTATTTGACATTCATCTTTTTGTTTTATTTTTGTTTCTCTGTTATTTTTTTTTACTTATGCATTGTAATCATACATCTTGGTGATGTTCATGCACACAACATTCTTTGAGCCCTCCCCCAATTTCCACCTCATTCCCTCTCCCTCTCCACTTCCCATGCTTGACACATTGATTAGCTTTGATAAGTTTGTGTGTGTACATCATGATAATTGAGGTGTTTCCCTCTTTAAGTCTTCCTCACCCCTCCCATATCCCTTAGCTAGGTCCCTTCGTTTTTCCTCCTTCGTCTGGAGTCCCTCATGTGTCCCAATTTCTCCCTAGCTTCCCCACATGAGGAAGAATATCCAACCCTTCACTTTTTGTGACTAATCTCAATTGGCATAATATTCTCCAGTTCCATCCATTTCCTTGCTAATGGCATAATTGTGTTCTTTATGGCAAAGTAGAATTCCATTGTGTGTATATCCCATAATTTTATAATCCACTCATCTGTTGGTAGACATCTTAGCTGGTTCCATAGTTTGGCAAATATGAATTGTTGTAGCTATAAACATAGATATGCATGCATTTCTATGGTAGTCTGGTTTCAATTCTTTAGGGTAGATACCTGGGAGTAATATAGCTGGGTCATATGGTAGGGTCATTCCTATTCTTCTGAAGATCCTCCATACTCTTTTCCAAAATGGTTGAACTAATTTGCAATCCCATCAGCAGTATATCAGAGTTCCTACTTCTCCACATCTCCATCAACTTTTATTAGTGTTTGAGTTTTTAATGATTGCCATTCTAATTGGGATTAGGTAAAATCTCAGGGTAGTTTTGATTTGCATCTCTCTATTGCTAATGATATTGAACCTTTTTTCATGTAATTATTGACTATTTTTATTTATTTTTTTGTGAAGTTTCTATTTGGTTCACTTGCCCATTTTTTTGATTGGGCTGTGTGTGTGTGTGTGTGTGTGTTTGTGTTTGTGATGCGTTCTTGATTTATTTGTGTATTCTACATATTAATTCCTTGCTAGAAAATCAGCTAGCAAAGATCTTCTGCCATTCTTTTGTCTCTCTTGGGTTCTTTATCATTTCCTTTGCTGCACAGAAGCTCTTCGGTTTAATGCAATTCCACATATTAATCCTCATTTTAATTTCTTGTGCCTATAGGGTCTTGTTGAGGAAGTTTTTACTCATACTTGTATGTTGGAGTGTTGGTCCTATGCCCTTTTCATATAACTGCAAAGTTTCTGGTCTAGTTTCCAGGACTTTGATCCATATCGAATTTATTCTTGTGCAGGGTGAGACTGTAGGATTTATTTCCATTTTTCCACATATGGATAACCAGTTTTGCCATTACAATTTGTTGAACAGAATATCATGTTTCCAGTGTATGTTCTTGGCCCCTTTGTCAAAAATCAGTTGCTGTGTGTGGATTTGTTTCTGAATCTTCTGTTCTACTTCGATGGTATATGTGTCTGCTTTTGTTCCAGTATCATGCTGTTTGTATTACTATGGCTCTATAGTATAGTTTGAATCAGATATTGTGATGCCTCCTGCATGGTTCCTATTGCTCATAACTATTTTAACTATTCTGATTTTTTTTTTGTTCCTAATGAATTTAAGGACTGATTTTTCTATATCTGTAAAGATTAGAAAAGATTAGAAAATGAGAGATTGCATAGAATCTATAGATCACTATTGAAAGGATGGCCATTTTGGTGATATTTATTCTGCCTATCCAAGAGCATGGGAGAGCCTTCCACCTTCTAAGAATTTTAATTTCTTTCTTTAATGTTTTATATTTTTCATTGTAGAGGTCTTTTACCTCCTTGGTTACATTTATTCCTATTGTATTTTACTGTTTTGTTGTTGTTGTTGATTGTTTGTTTGTTACTGGGGATTGAACCAAGGGGCATTTTATCTCTGAGCTACACCTCCAGCTCTATTTTATTTTTATTTTTGAAACAGGGTCTCACTAGGTTAATAAGACTCTTACTATGTTCTGTATTTTATTGTTTTTGAGGTTATTGTGAATGGAAATGTTTTCTGAATTTTTTCCAGCAAATTTATGGTAGACATGCAGAAAAACTGATTTTTTACATTTTGATTTTTTGATTTTGCATACAAACACTTTGATAAATTTGTTAATGATTCCAGAAAGTCTTTTGCTTGAGTTTACTAGGTCTTATAAGTATAATAGCATGTCATCTGCAAATAGAAATAGTTTGAATTCTTCTTTTCCTTGTATACTTTTGATTTCCTTCTCTTGCTTATTGCTCTGGCTAGTCTTGAGTACTATACTGAAAAGGAGTGGTGATAATGGGCATCCTTGTCTTGTTCCTGATTATAAAGGCAATTCTTATAGTTTTTCCCCATTCAATAAGATGTTGGCTTTATAATGTTGAGGTAAGTTCTTTCTATCACAGATGTCTGCAGTGTTTTTAGCATGAACTGCTGTTGGATTTTGTTGAATGCCTTTTCAGCATTTATTGAATTAATCATGTGATTTTTGTCCTTAGTTGTCTTTATGTGGTGACTGACATGTATTGTTTTCATATGTTGAACCAGACTTGCACCCTTGGGATAAATCTGACTTGATCATGGTGTGTAGTTTTGTTGATGAGGTTTTGAATGTATGTTGCTAGTATTTTGTTTAGAAGTTGTACGTCCAAGTTGATCAATGTATTGATGCCCATATTTCTTTTCTTTAGCTGTCTTTATTAGGTTTTGATATTAATATGATGCTACTTAAGAATACATTCAGGCATACAACAGATCTTTATATAGTTCCTACTATATCACAGGACTATTGCAAGACATATGTCAGAGAGGAAAGCATACAAATCATTGCTTTCTTAGGACTAAATGGACATAAAGTGGATAATTTCAAATGGTTAGGGTGCTATGAAGACAATAACTAAAGTAACATGATAGTGAGTAGGAGAGGCTACATCAGATTTTGAAATCGGAAAATCAACTTCATAACTTTTTATGGTTCCATCCACTTTCCTATAGCCAGTTTCAGAAAGTCAAGGGTCATGCTTTCTCTCTTATGTGGAAGCTAGAGAGGAAATAGGAAACAAAAAGAACTTCAGGCAAAAGGATAGAAATCAGTAGAATAGTTAAAGGGGATTGTGGAGGGAGATGGTAAGGGTTTCAATGAGGAGATTGAGGAAGGAAAATAGTTCAAATATGCTGTGTCCTTATATGAAGGCATCATTACCAATCTCACTAACATGTATGGGAAGAGAAGAGGTCAAAGTGAGGTGGGATGTTGAGGGAAATATTCTAAGTGATGTGTGCATGTAGGTTTGTATCAGTTTGAATCTTAAAATTGTGTATAATTATAATGTACCAATAAAAATCTTAAAAAGAAAATTTCATGAAATCAAATTCATTATTTGATATTGTTAAAACCGGAATGGCTTCAACAGTCCTGTGACTACCTCAGAGATGAATCTTCTGTGCAGCAAGATAAGCAAGTGCAAGTGCCTAAATGAGAAATCAAGTTATATTCTAAGAAAAGGAAGAGATTGGTGATGGTGGAGAAATGTGGAAAAGAACAAAGTACCAGAAGATTGGACAGACCAATAGAGGCCAGTTCACACAGAATATTAGAAGTTGGGATTATAGTTCAGGTGCAATTGAAAATCCTTGTAGGATTTCAAGCAAGAAAACATTATGATCTAATTTTTATTGCAAAATGCTCATTTTGGCAGCTCTATGGAGAACAAGAGCAATAGCTAGAAGATCAGTTTGGAATATCTGCCCATAGTTTTGTGAAAAATTATGGAGGCATTTACTAGGATGGTAGTAGTGGAGGTAACCAGAATTGGTAGATTCAGAATTTATTTGGGAGTTATATTTGACTTTTATTAATTGAAAGTGAGGGAGAGATGACTGAAGGCTGATTCCTGAATATTTGGCTATAGAAGCTGAGTAGATGAAGGTAATATTTATAGACTACAGCTAAAGTACATATCCCTAGAGACAAGAATTCCAGGATGACTTCCAGAATATCCAAAGTTCTTATTTTGCACCTCAGGACTCACAAAGAGTCTATTCCTCTCATCTCTTCGATCATTTGGACAGAACATAATTCCTCATATTACAACCCTTTCTCATTCAGGGGTTACAGTGATTTCTACTACTTGCAACTGAGCTCTGGTAGTAAAAATGTAAAGGGAACAAGAAAATATAGTATCATTGAAGAGAAAGAAGTGTTTTGTGGCAGAGAAAAATGAAACACTGTTGAGTGCTGAGAGATAAAATAAAATATATTTTAAAAACATGATCATTGGATTTGTTAACCTGGAGGTAATTGGTGATGATGGTAATTACAGTTAAGTAGAATGTGGGAGAGAAACCAAATGGGTGAGGTTGAAGAGAAATATTAAGTGAGGAAGTAAGGGAAAAATTAAATGGATTAACATTTAATTTATTTATTTATTTATTTATTTATTTATTTATTTATTTATTTATTTATTTATTTTGGTACTAGAGATTGAACTCAGGGGCATTCTACCTCCAAGCTATACCCCTAGCCCTATTTTTTATTCTTTATTTTGAAACCGGGTCTTGCTAAGTTATGGAGTGCCTCACTAGGTAGCTGAGGCTGGCCTCGAACCCGGATCCTCCGGTCTCAGCCTCCCGAATGCTGGGATTACAAGCATGCGCCACCACGCCCGGCTATTTATTTATTTATTTATTTATTTATTTATTTATTTATTTATTTATTTATTTGTGCTGGTGATTGAACACAGGGGTGTTCTACCTCCAAGATATATCCCTGAACCTTTTTCATTATTTTTTAATTTTTTTTTTGAAACAGAGTTTTCCTAAGTTGCTGAGGGTCTTGCTAAATTGCCAAGGCTGGCCTCCAATCTGGGATCTTCCTGTCTCAGTCTCTCAAGTACTGGGATTACAGGTGTGTACCACTAAGCCCAGCTGTTTTAAGTAGTTTTGTTTAGGTTGAAACTTGCTTTATGTTGCAGCTTACAGAAATTTCAATTGCAATTAATTTAATAAAGAAAATTGAATAATTCATGTAGCTAAGTCCGACCCAAAGTGGGAGCCTCAACTGTATTTTTCTGCAACTCTTAATTCTACAGTTTTCTACATTGTTCTTTATACTCAATTTCAGCTTTTATTATATAACAGCACAATAATGGCAGTAGTTCTGACCTTCACATCTTTACAGCATAGAGTCCAAAGTGAAAGGTGAGCAGAAGTCCTCACATTCGCTCTGATTGGTGCAACAAAGATCAAGATCACGCCCAGAGAAATTTCATGAACTAATGTTGCTAAGGCCTGAACGTCTACCATTCTTCAAACCAATAGCTGTGTATCACCTGAGTTGCTTACACTTTAAAGCTGAAGTAAAGGTCAATCTCATTTAATGTTTGGCTGATGGACACTGTGGGTGGAGAGACTGGTCAAGTTCTTAACCCAGCACATTGTCTATATTCTGTGGAAAGTAAGCCAGAGGCAGAAATCAATAATAGAGTAGAGGTCATTTCAGAGTGATATCTTTGAGACAGTACACAGTGCAGGGCTTGGCAGTAGATAGGAACATGGCCTCAGCTAGGAGAGAGGGAGAGAGTATGCCTGGGCAAGAAAATAGCTAGTTGTATGTAGAAGGAAGGATTTTGCAGATGATGGCCTTTATTTTCTCATGAAAGAGTGAGACAAGATCATCCATCGATGGCAAGGAGGCAGGGTGGCAGAAGAATGCACAAGTGAGAGGAGAGGATAGCAAATTGTCGTTTTAGAGAATGTGAAAGGTGGAGGATGTACAGAAGAATGTATAAATACTTAGAATCACCATTTGGCACCTATTTCTGTTTTGGAGAGTTGAAATTCTCTTATATATTCAGATTAGCAAACTTGAAATGTTTACTTCCTCTCTTTCAATTTCCTGCTTTCTAATTTTCAAAAATGATTTGATTTTGATTGTTTAAGATATGCATGCACACACATTATGTAAGCATTTATATATTTATATACACACATATATTATGTATATACAATCATGTTGTGTGTGTGTGTGTGTGTGTGTGTGTGTGTGTGTGTGTGTGTGTGTATTCCACTCTTCCTCCCTGCCCTGGTACTGGGGATTGAACCCAGAGGCATTCTACTTCCAAGCTACATCTCCAACCCTTAAAAAAAATAATAATTTTTTGTTTTGTTTTGTTCTTAAACTGGGTTTTACTAGGTTGCTGAGAGTCTTGCTGAGTTGCTGAGGCTGGTCTTGAACCTGCAGTCATCCTATCTCAACCTCACAAGCACTGGGATATTAGTCATTTGCTACCCACCATGCCCAGCTCATCTTATTTATATTTAATCTCCATTCCTGGTCTCCAGCCCTAAAAGAGTGAGACATTATCCATCACTCCTCTGGTGTAGGCTGTCATTGTTGTACAGGTGTATCATTTGGCAGCGTTGGTGGAAATCTCATCTATAGAGGCTTCCCTCTCTGATCCAGTCACACTGTTGTCAGAATAATCATTCCCCACTAGCTTTTATTGTGTTGTCTTCTTGTTGACCACATCTGCCCAAGGTTCAAAGACTTTTAGGCTAGGTCTTCCTGATACATATTTTTTCTTCTTCTTTCCAATATAAAAATTTTGATTCCTGTCAATCTAATATTTTATTCTCCCCTCAAAACTCAGGGTTATATTCCTTTCCATCCTTCTGTGTTCAACTCATGGTCTTCTTGCTAGAACGTACAAACCTGGTCCTTTCACTATATCAAATCACACTCTACTGTCAGAACTTTCTAATGTTAGGTAGTCATGTTAGAGATAAGTAGTACAGGGGAAGGAATGGGACAGAGGATCCAGCCAGCTGTCATGAGAAGAGACAAGGAGATTCACTGCCCAGCCCCAATTACCATTTTAGACACAGCCCTCTCTCCCAGGGTTTCACCCAGGCACCCATGGGAAAGTTTCTAACACTGCAGAAATAGCCCTGCTGCAGGCACAGGTGCAGGTGCAGGTGCAGGAAGATGTGGCATGAAAAGAAATGATTTCCTTCCTCAAATGCATACACATGGTGGGGAAGGTATCCAAGTGAATAAAACTAACAGTGGAGAGCTCAGTTCTGTTTTCCAGTTCTGAAAATGAACTATTTCTGAGCCTTTCTATGAAATGTAACCCTCCTTTCTGGCCTTCTATTAAACTGTACCACCACTTCCCAAAAGATTTCTTTTCTACCACACCCCCTCACATTCATTCTTTACATTTGAAATATTTCTTTCAGGAAGCAAGGACCAAAGAAGAGAAATCACACTACTATAATATTTATTTCTGGGAGAGATTACCACCCCATAACACTGTGATGATGGAAATGTTCTATATTTGCATAGTCACATTCAGTGGGGGAAGTTATATTTAAATGTTTTTTTAATTTTAATTTAATTTAAGCATAAATAGCTATGTGTAGTTTAGGGCTACCCCATATGGATGACATACCTTATCCTAATTATTCCCTGAGTCTTTTGTTTTTATTTTTGTACTGGAATTCAAACACATGGGCATTCTACTTCTGAGCTACACCCCAGCCCTCACACTTTTAAAATCTTGACATAGAGTCTCACTAAGTTGCTGAGGGTCTCACTAAATTTTCCAGCCTAGCTCTGAACTTGTGATTCTCCTGTTTTAGCCTCTCAAGTACTGGAATTATACATAGGCATGTACCACCACACCAGGCACTGAAACTTTTATTGACCATTTAGCCATCATAATAGTAAATTTTTACAGAAATCCCTCCTTGTCAGAAGTCTAGTAGCTTTAATCTATACAGCCAGCTTTATGCTTATTTATATATTTTTCTCCTTTCATATTTTAAACTTACTCTATCTTACTTTTCTCTTTTATTTGCAACTTAATTGAATAAGGTTCTCTAAGTTATTTATGGGTAAGGGCATACTTCCTATTAAAGTAGATAAATACACACACACACACACACACACACACACACACACACAATAGAGCCACATTCTAATAGATCCACCTTCTACCAAGAAATAGAATTCAAAATGGCTGCTTCATTTTCTTGAGTTTCTTTCTATTCTTTGGATTTGTTTCCCCAGGAGCCTGAAGAATTAAAACATTTTAATTTGCTTTGAAAAGACTATTTTCTTATATGCAGTAATATGTAGTGTATTAGGACAATGGTATTTTAACTGCTGATTTATGGGATATTAAAAGTATACTACTTTTTGGAGTTATAGGAATGGACAACATTTTCCTGAAAATTGTGGCAGCACTTACTGTAGCAATTATACTTAAAAGTCTTTTAATTTAAGGGCACTGAGCTTTTTAAGTACAAAATAAAGGATAGGGCTTCTGGTCGGGGCATGGAGTTTTCTATAGTGATTAACTCACACACATTCCCTTGAAAGAAATGTAACATTCTCCTTTTCCCTCCAATGGGAAGCTGGCTTTGATTTATGCAAATGATGGTACTCACACAGGGGGCTCATGAGAGAGCTGGACACAATAGTAACAACAGAGATGCAGCATCCCTCTACAAGCAGGCCTTTTCTGTTTATGGAGCTGCTTCAGGAGTCAGTGATGTTCATTTACATGGTAACACTAGCAAACAGTATCCAAAACAGGAAGCTCAAGTTTTCAAAGGGGAGGGGACATGCAGCCCATAGGAGGACAAGAAAGGAAGAGAAACCCAAGATAGAGAGCTGAGCTTGGTTTTGCCTTCTAGACAAAGACAACTGAAGAACAAAAATTAACCTGCCAACCCCAAATAAAAAGGAGTCAAGTCATTAGCCTCCTGCCAGACCTGGCAACTTTAGTTTCTTCCAGTGTTTTTGAAATTCTTTAAACTTGGTTGTAAGGTTTGTTGGTTTAAATGCTGTGACTCTCTCATATCAGTCTTGCCCCTCAGAATTAGCTTTTTTTTTCATGTGCTTTTTCATGGAAACATCTCTCTCTCTCTCTCTCTCTCTCCAAGTAAATGATGCAATACTATATACCACATATCAACATTCTGCATAATGACAAGATGGTTTTATTTGGCTGAATTGTGTTATTTGTAATGACTAGTACTACACTATGGTATGTGGATAGTCCTTTATAATTTAAATGGTTTTACTTCTATTATATCATGTGAATGTAGGTGCAATTAACCAAAAAGAGAACATAAAACACACTGATTTATTAAAAGCAAAAACTTTTTCTTAGATTTTGGAGGGGAAAGGGACACTTTAAGAATAGTGGAGCAAAAAGGATGCTTAGTTTAAACTAAAAAATTAATTTGTATGAAAAACAGAATAACAACAAGAACAAAAGTATGTTAATGAGAAGGTATTTGAAATAGTTGAAATCTGACAACCCTAGGCCTCTAATGGTGCCCATGGCAACTCCTCTGAGAACTTGGCATTAAAAAAAGAAGAAGAAAAGAAAAGAAAAAAAAAAGGAAAAAATCTATTCTCTTCTTTGCTTTCAAGGATAATCCTTGCTTTTTGTGTTTTTTTCTTCCTGGGAACCATGGCATTTTTTTCCTCTTTTGGGACCATGCAGGACTTGCTTTTATAATAGACCTAATAAATAATGGAGAGTTAATGTCCTCCAGACAACTAGCCGGGAAATTTGATCTTCCCAGAACACATTTTCACGCTTATATACAAGCACAGCATTATGTGATCTGGGTGCTGAAAGCATAAGTAGAGCTTGTCATTTTTTATTTGGGATTTATGCTACTTTACAATCCTCAGGTTGAGTACAACATTAAGATGAGAAACTTGCTTAATTTTTTTGTTGTTAATTTAGGATATTCTAATCATTCCAAATTTAAATAAAGTTTCCATCTAGTCTGTCATCCATATATCTGTGGTATTATCATCATTCAGGATCAGATAAAAAATAATAAGTGGTCATTGAATCTATGACATTAGCCTCCTGATTTCAACCCTAATTTCTCAGTTCAGACTCATTTTCCAAGAATTATAACACATCAGGATGAGACTCACTTTAGATCTGACACCCTGTGAGCCTACACTGTCGGGTGGGAACTTTTGCAGGAAAACAGTGTTGCCACTGCCCAATGTGCCTTGATGACATTTTATACCCAGTTTCTTCAAGATTGTTTTTAGTTAGTTCGTTTTTTATGTGGGAAATCAGAGGAAGGTTTCCATTTCCACAGTCTCATTTGTAAACCTTCAGTCTGAATTCCAGGAATGCCAGTTTGCACTTCAATTTTTGGTTGCTTTTTCTTTTAAGATAAAATATGCTCATACTCAACAAAATAAACATGGAAAAAGATGCAGAATGCTCTTTTCATGTTTTGGAGAAAATGTTCCAGGAAGATTTAATGTCTATAAGGACTCTTACTGGTCATAATCTCCCATAATCTTGAGATTATTTCTTGAAAATATTAATAATCTTTTAGTAATAAGGGAGGTTTATCAGCATTTATTCTATACCAGGCTTATTTTGTATAAATTATTTCTTATTATGTTAATAGATGTATAAGGTAATATTTTATGGACATTTATAATTCATACGCAGCTCAACTGGCATTCAAACCACTTTTTTAAAATTTATTTTTATTAATTGGTGCATCATAATCATACATCTTTGTTAGGTACAAGCTGATAAAGGCATATATGCACACATTTCTCATTTAACCCCTTTCCCAATTCCCACTCCACTCCCTCATCCTCCCTTCTTCTCAAGTTCAGCTTAGTGATTGACCTTGATATATTTGTGAAAGTACATCATGTGCATTAGGGTGTCTTCCCTCCCCCCCGTCCATCACCATCAGTTAAGTCAACTTCTTTGCTTATCTAGGGTTTCTCCTTTTTCATCTGGAGTCCCTCTTATGCCCCATCTTCTCCCTACCATCCACATATTAGGGAGAAGATATGCTTTTTTACTCTTTGTGACTGACTAATCTCACTTAATGTTTTCCAGTTGCATCCATTTCCCTGCAAATAACATGATTTTGTTCTTCTTTATGGCTGAGTAAAATTCCATTGTGTACAATATCCCATAGCTTTGTAATCCATTCATCTGTTGATGGTCATCTTGGCTGGTTCCATAGTTTGGCAATTGTAAACTGTGCAGCTATAAACATAGATACACATGCATTGGTCTGATAGTTTGGTTTCCATTCTTTTGGGTAGATAGTCAGAAGTGGTATTGCTGGATCATATGGTAGGCTCATTCCCATTCCTCTGAGGATTCTCCTACTGTTTTCCAAAGTGGTTGCACTAATTTGCAATCCCACCAACAATGTATTAGGGTTCCCACTTCTCCACACCCTCTCCAGCATTTGTTGTTGTTTGTATTCTTGATGATTGCCATTCTGATTGGAGTTAGGTGAAATCTTAAGGTAATTTTGATTTGCATCTCTCTGATTGCTAATGATGTGGAACATTTCCTCATACATTTATTGGCCATTTGTATTTCTTCTTTTGTGAGGTGTTTATTTAGATCCTTTGCCCATTTTTTGATTGGGTTTTTTTTTTTAGCTGCTGTTTCCTTGAGTTCTCTGTATATCCTAGATTTTAGTCCTCTATCAGAAGAGTAGCTGGCAAAAATTTCTCCCACTCTGTGGGCTCTCTGTTGAGGTTCTTGATAGTGTCCTTTGCTATACAGAAGCTCTTCAGTTTAATGCAATCCCATGTATTGATCTTTCTTTGAATTGCTTGTGCTTTGGGGGTCTTGTTGCGGAAGTTTTTACCTATGCCTATGTGTTGAAGTGTTGATCCTATGCTCTCTTCAAGTAGCTGCAAAGTCTCTGGCCTGACTTCTACGTCTTCAATGC
This sequence comes from Graphiurus murinus, assembly GCA_004027655.1. Taxonomy (NCBI): domain Eukaryota; kingdom Metazoa; phylum Chordata; class Mammalia; order Rodentia; family Gliridae; genus Graphiurus; species Graphiurus murinus. The sequence goes on along the minus strand of PVLC010006562.1, from coordinate 35,606 downwards.
ACCTTGAATTGACTCTTGTGTAGCATGATAAAGTGGGGTTTATTTCCATTTTCCTGCATATGGTTAACCAATTTTGCCAACACCATTTGTTAAAGAGGCTATCTTTTTTTCTAGTGTATATTTTTTGGCTCCTTTGTCAAAAATCCTCACTCTAAGCATGTGGTTATGTTTCTGAATCTTCTATTCTGCTCCTTTGGTCTATGTGTCTGTTTTTGTGCCAATACCATGCTGTTTTTATTACTGTGGCTTTGTAGTAGAGTTTGAAGTCAGATATTGTGGTACCTCCTGCATGGTTCTTGTTGCTAAGAACTACTTTGGCTATCCTGGGCTTTTTGTTGTTCCAAATGAATTTAAGGACTAATTTTTCTATGCCTGTGAGGAGTGACCTTGGTAAGTTCATGGGTATTGCATCGAATCTGTATATAACTTTTGGGAGGATGGCCATTTTGATGATATTTTCTGTCTATCCAAGAGCATGGAAGATATTTCATTTTCTAAGGTCTTAATTTCTTTTTTCAACTTTTTATAGTTTTCCTTATAGAAGTCTTTTACAACTTTGGTTAGGTTTATCCCTAAGTATTTTATTTTTCGGGGTGCTATTGTGAGTGGAATTGCTTTCTGGATTTCTTTTTCAGTGGGTTTATGGTTGGCATACAGGAAACCTGATTTTGTAATATTAATTTTGTATCCAGACACTTTGCTGAATTTTTTGATCAGTTCTATAAGTTTTTTGGTTGAGTTTGTTGGGTCTTCTAAGTATAGTATCATGTCATCTGCAAAAAGGGATAGTTTAAGTTCTTCTTTCCCTATATTTACACCTTTGATTTCCTTCTCTTGCCTTATTGCTCTGACTAGAGTCTCAAGTATTATATTGAACAGAAGAGGTGATAATGGACATCCTTGTCTTGTTCCTGTTTTTAATGGGAACTCTTTCAGTTTTTCTCCATTTAATATGATGTTGGCTGTGGGCCTATTGTATATTGCCTCTATAATATTAAGGTATGTTCCTTCTATTCTGATTCTCTGCAGTGATTTTAGCATGAATAGGTCTTGGATTTTGTCAAATGCTTTTTCCGCATCAATTGAGATGATCATGTGATTTTTGTCTTTGAGTCTGTTTATGTGGTGAATTACGTGTATTGTTTTTCGAATGTTGAACCAGCCTTGCATCCCTGGAATGAACCCGAATTGGTCATGGTGTATAATTTTCTGCTGGGGGTAGAATGCCACTGGGTTCCATCCCCAGTACCACAAAAAAAGAAAAAAGAAGAGGAAGAGTTTGGTGTGGGGTATATTCCTGTAATCCCAGTAGTTGGGAGGCTGAGGAAGATCACAGGTTCTAGGACAGCTTCTGCAATTTAGTGAGTTTCTCTTAGCAATCTAGGGAGACCCTGTTTCAAAATAAATGAATAAACACTTTTTAAAAAAGGGGTTGGAGTGTTTATCGAACACACACACACACACACACACACACACACACACACACAAATCAAACCTAGATTTCTGAGTTCATGCCTGTGAAAGCATGCCCAAACATGAGATGCAACAAAATGGAAGTTCTCTCTATGAAAAATTCTGTCATTGAATAATTTGTCTCTTAATTTTTTTTTTATCTTTATACATTTTTTTTTGGTGCTGGGTATTGAACTCAGTTACATTCTACTTTCAAGGTACACCTCCAGTCATTTTTATCTTTTTTTTAAATTTTGAAACAGGGTCTCACTAAATTTCTGACAGTTTTGCTAAATTGCTGAAGCTGGCCTTCACCCTATGAGCCTCCACTCGTGGCCTTCCAAGTACTAGGATTACAGACCATGGCCAGCTCCCTTCTTCATCTTTGACAGCAACTGTTCCTAATATTCCCTAGCAGAAAGTTGAAAGTTAACTATTCACAACTTTGAAAATGAGTTAAATATAGTGTCATAATAACTTGAGCACTGCAAATACAATTGGTATTAATAATTATGTAAAATATATACATTGTGAAGTAAATGCATGTTTACAAATAGCTATGTAATGTGCTGCTCAGTGCCTTGTCTTGTGGATCAGAGTTGGTTGACAGTCAACTAATACCCCTCTGTTTGCACCACTCTGTTCATGCCCAGGCCACACTTCTCCAGTGCTCTCAGCACTTTGCAATACTAGTACAGGCTTCTTCATGCAGGACGTGGAACTCCTCTATAGGGTGGATGTGGCTTGAGAACTCCCACAGGCCTGGTTGAAACATCTGTAATACTGCTCTGAGACTTTCTCAACAATCCTTACTTCCTTCCCTTCTCTCACTCATCCCAACCCTGCACAGTGGTCTGTAGCATTTTCTTGTCTCCTCTAATTCCTCCCTTTTCACTTGGTAGGCTCTTCTGGTGCAGTTCTTCAATATATAGTCCTGTTTGGGCATCTGCTTCTTGGAGGATTCAAACTTACATATGATTCCAAGGAGTTTAGGAACCACCTCACACAACACTACTCTTTCAAGGTGCTGCCAGTGTTATCCTATGACTTAAAGAACTATAGGTATCTTATAACTAAAAATATATCAATTAATTTAACTCAATCATTATTAGAATATATAAATAATTATATGTCTAAAATCAAATTTTATATAAAAGGATTAAGGTATCTTAAATAAATGTGCTTCATTCTTTTAAATTCTCTGTAGACTACATAGGCATAGATAGTCTTGATGAACAGGATAAAAATCCTTTAACCCCACTCACTATTAGACACGGCTTGAGCTCTGGAATTATTTGAACAATCTCCTGAGATTTTTCTCATTAGGACTTTAGAGCCAGTATCCCTTTTCCCCAAGTATCATTGAGTACTTTCTTATTGGGAACCATATTTATAGCTGATCCAGTTAATATTTTTAATGCTGGCTCATTAGTCCCTAGTGCAGTTCTTCTGCCAAATTCCTCTTAAATGGTATCCTTAAATCTAATGATCCTTTTCTATACTCATCATTTATAAGCTGTCACTACCTTCACAGCTGGCATTCCTCAACCAGTTTCTTTCCTCTGAAGAACTAGGATAGGAAGACATAAATTTTCCCAGCATTAGGAATTGATTGGCTAGGTGATAAGTCAGTCCAGCGAACAAGTATGTCCAATTCTGTAGATATACGCTTGTAAGTGTTATACTGCTTCCTGATAGGCATCATCAAATGGTGTCTTTAAAGTTACACAACCTTGTAATTTTAATTCCATGATATATTAGTTTTATAACTTCAAGCTGCTTAATGAATTTTTTGTTTTAGTTTTCATTTGAAAGTATTTTTGGCAGCATTTACAGTTCTTAAAACGATTGCTTCATGACTATGTTTTTTATTCTTCAAAATACCCTCAGATCATGATACATCGCCTATAGATCAGGAAATTAAACAAAACAACCTAAAAGCTGTGAGTTTGTAACTGAGGAAAACTAAATAAACACTCTAGCATCATTTGCATTTAGTTGACTTTAAAAATCACCAATTTTGGAGGTCATGCTGCTGAGTAATATATTAAATTCCCACTAGCTTCATTGTAGATGACTGTAGCCACCTAACAGGTTCAGTCTTTGCTGTGAAAATTGCCTGTTCCCCCCTCCACCACCACCACCTTCTAAATCTTAATGATTAATTGTAAGTTTTATTATTCCTAGAAAAAGGAAAATTCTAATCAGTGACTTTTCTTTAGAGTTACAGAACCAAGAACATCTGTTGACCTTCAGATAATAGCAGAAAAACAGACAACCCCCAAATTTATAACTATACCAGTGCCCACCTGTTTTTTTTCTCAGTTCATATAATTTATTGCAGTTAGCACACAGTTTAAAAATTCACCAACACACCAATAGTACAAAACTAAACAGTATTATAAGTTATTCCCCCCTCAGGAAAATAAAACATACTATGATTGTCAAAGCTAGATGTCAGTCTAAGTTTTAGAACAATGCAAAAATGTGAAACTATGAAAAGGAAAAAGCACGATGACCACAGAAAGAAAATCCAAAAGAAAGTCCATTTTCTCACAGACATTGATTGTCTTCTCTAAATTAATAAAAAATTATCTTAACATAAATTGTATTTAAAAAAAACTAGAAACTCTTTAAGTAACTAAAGATAATGCTCCAAGGCCATTTTCACAGCTTTTTTTGTTTGTTTCTTTGCTTTAAATGCCATTACAGCCAAATTAACACACATTTGGCCAAATATTTCCAAAACAGTCCTGTCCTTGCTCCATAAAAATGCCCACCCCAATGTTGGGTGTGGTGGTGCTTGCTGGTAATCTCAGTACTTGGAAGGCTGAGAGAGGAGGATCACAAGTTTGTGGACAGTGTCAGCAAGTAGTGAGACTTCATTAACCTAGTCACCCTGCTTTAAAATAAAAATAAAAAAAATAATAACTGGTGGTATAGATCAGAGGTAAAATGTCTCTGGATTCAATCCCCAGTACTGAAACAAAAAAAGAAAGAAGAGGAACAAAAGAAAAAAAATCCCACCCTAGACTGAATGGGTGGCTCTCTCTGTTCTGCCAAGAAAGCCCCTCCCAGGCTTGCATTACAGCTTTGTCTTTATGCTGTTGAGTCATTTTTCTTTTCTTTTCCTAACAGCTTCAGTAAATATTTCAGCAGATAAAGACTTCTTTCATTGTTGGTGCAATTATTAAAAGTGGGAAAGAGTAAAATATTCTTCAATACTCTATGCTAAACTTCCAAACTAAATATATTGAGAACAGTCATAAAAATCGTTGCTTTATTCTCAAATATTATCTTCAGGTTTTTTTTTTTTTTTTTTACTGTACTAGGGATTGAACTCAGGGGCATTCTACCTCTGAGTTATATCCCCAGCCCTATTTTTTATTCTTTATTTTGAAACAGGGTCTCACTAAGTTGCGGAGTGTCTCACTAGGTAGCTGAGGCTGGCCACGAACCCAGAACCTCCAGTCTCAGCCTCCCAAATGCTGGGATTACAAGCGTGCGCCACCACACCTGCCTTATCTTCAGGACTTGAGATGGCTTATTATACTGATTATTCAATGAGAGATACTTTAGAGGATCTGGAATCTATATAAAAACCCCATAGGATAGATAGAACTTTCTTATTTTGTAGTTATAAATATTGCAGTTGGGACCTTAGCAAATGCAATAATATAGGTATGAAATGCAGCATTCAGCAAGATACTAGTTTTTTGTAAGGCCTAAGGTCATTGGTAAGTAGGCATTTTCAAAAGTCCCTCCAAAGAGTTGATCCTTAAGAAGTGAGACAGAGTAATAGGAAAGGTGATGGAGACATCTCTCATTGATACAAATGTGCTTAGCATGTGCAAGGCCCTGAGTTCTATCACACCTGTGATCCTCCTGTCTTAAGCCTTGTAAATAATGGGATTACAAGTGTGTGCCACCCCACCCAGCTGATGTTTTACTCTTAAAGAGACACGCGAGGAGCCCAGTTCTACAAAACAAAACAAAACAAAACAAAAAGAGGCGAGGAAGGCTATGCTGGAGGAGGAGGAGGAAGACTCAACATTAGTCCCAAGAAAGATGTCACTCTAAGGCACAGTTATTGCAAATGATTAGCTTTCAACAAGTTAGATGTAGTGACCTACTACACTGCAGAAAACACAAGTGGAAGTTTGATTTCTATGTTTTCTTTGATATGTTGGCAAGTGAGTACTTAACTTCTGACCATTGTACCCACTGCAAAGAGAGATTTAGCACCTTCATCCTCGGGCTGACACCTGTTAATTTCAACTAAAGTGAAGATGCCAGCATTTTTGTGTCTGTTCAGGGTGTTGGACATTTATTTGAGGGAAAATGTTTTTTGTCTCAGTTTAGTATATTCATCTACTGAAAAACAGCTGGATATAAATCTTTTACTGGGTGCTTATTTTTTTTTCTTTTCCACATGTCTCCCAAAAGGATAGGTGGATGTTGCTCCTGTGGCTCTCCTTTCCTATTGCCACCCAATGACTTGCATAGTTGGTCATGAGCATTTTATAGAAAAATATATATTTTCTTGACTGTTTTATTCCCTTAAAATACTTAGGAAAATCATTATCATAAACTACTAAAAAAATTAAAAGCTGAATAAAATTTGGTGGAGAAAACATTCTTTTTCCCTTTTCCTTAAGATCCCTCTGAGTTCTATGACTGTTAAGTGAAAATATTTCAAATTGTCCTTTGCTTTGTAAAATAGTTACTAATGTAATCTATTTCATTTTTTTTAGTTTTTAATTTTTTATACTTTTAGTGGTGCATTATAGCCTCATATCATAATGTACTTCATAGTGGTAGTAACTATTTTGTTATTTAAAAACTTAATTTGTTATGAAGTTATCACTTTCATTATCTAAACCTGCCTCTCTCTTTTGCTTATACACATTCCTGTTTACAGGAGAAAATTCTTCAGATATTGGTAGGCATTTTCAGTGTCCCTTTCTTAAGTTTTGATCCAGACTAAAACTTCTACTAAGTTTAGTTACTGAACAGGATCTTTTTGCATACATACTTTGTCTAATAACTTAAGTACAATCTATATTTTGAACATTAGAAAAGTGACAAAGTTCACCAGCATATGTTCTCCCTAATATGTGGAAGCTATGGAGAAAGTGGGTAATAAGAGGGACTCTAGACAAAGAAGGAGAAACCTTAGATGAGCAAGGAAGGTGACTTAACTGAAGGTGATGGGGGAGGGAACACTCTAATGCACCTGAGGTACTTTCACAAACAAATCCAAGTCAATCACCAAACTGATCATGAGGAGAGAGGGCGAGGGGAAATGGGGCAGGGATTGGGGAAGGGTTAAATAAGAAAGGTGTGTATGTATGCCTTTACCAGCTTGTACCTAATAAAGATGTCTGATTACAATGCACCAATAAAAAAATATATAAAAAAAAGAAAAGTGACAAAGTAAAAGAAAGTGTGTGTGTGTGTGTGTGTATGTGTGTGTGTGTGTGTTTAAAATCCATTCCTGTGTAATGGTTCATGAGTATATTTATAATTAAATATAGATGTCAGTATAAATATCTACAAAATGCATTTGAGTCCTTAGTGTGGTAGCTCAGAACACCTCTAACCCACAACTCCTGTAACTCCAGTATTTATGAAACAGACAGGAGGATAGCCAGGTTGAGGCCAGCCTCAGCCATATAGCAAGGCTCTATTTCAAAATAAAAAATAAAATATGGCTGGGTGTGTAGCTCAGATGTAGAGCGTGCATTTATTCCCCAGTAGCAATAAATAAATAAATAAATAAATAAATAAATAAATAAATAAATAAATACATACATACATACATACATACATACATAAATACATAAATACATAAAATTAATTAATTTTAAAAAGACACATAAAAGTAGAGTTAAAAAAGCCTCGGGAGGCTGAGACCGGAGGATCTGGGTTCGCGGCCAGCCTCAGCTAACTAGTGAGGCACTCCGCAACTTAGTGAGACTCGGTTTCAAAATAAAGAATAAAAAATAGGGCTGGGGGTGTAGCTTGGAGGTAGAATGTCCCTGTATTCAATCCCCAGTACTGCAAAAAAAAAAAAAAAAAAAAAAGCCAAGAATTGAAAAGAGAAACCTAGACTACTGTGTTGTATAAAAGTTCACTTACTTTTTAAATATAAAAAAGAAATTATATTTCATATAAATCGCACATCTGTTGTGTTTATTTTTTCCTACATTTCATATTTCAGAAATTTGGACTTTTTCAATATCTTAGTCTACATTTTCTCATAATAGTTTCTGAGGGGATTAAAATGACTAGGCTTAAAAAATATTTTGTGATTAGCTAGTGCTAGATCATTGAGCAACCCCCAAAACAGATTATATTTGCCAAATCATCACTACATTAGGTTTTGATTCCTAATTTTATAAATATCTGTATTTATCTTCAAGGTCAAAAGCTAGAATTAATAAGTCTCAAGAGTTCTAAAATTTTATCAAATAGAAACATTAAAAACATGTTTTGCAAGAGTTTTATTTTTGCAAATTTAAACAATGTAGTTAAATAAAGATAAGAATATTAAGAAACACATCTGTGTTGCAGTAATACATATGCCTTTTCAACATATGAAATAACAGGATCTAGCAGGAGCTCTTGCAATAAAAAAAAAAAAAAAAGATTTAGAGAAACCTCCTTTCTCCTCTTCCTCCTTCTCCTTCTAGTTCTCTTCCTCCTCCTCCTCCTCCTCCTCCTCCCCCTCTTTCTTCTTCTTCTTCTTCTTCTTCTTCTAATTCTTCTTTAATAACAGGATCTAGCAGGAGCTCTTGCAATAAAAAAAAAAAAAAGATTTAGAGAAACCTCCTTTCTCCTCTTCCTCCTTCTCCTTCTAGTTCTCTTCCTCCTCCTCCTCCTCCTCCTCC